>CAAHFI010226954.1:0-68525 GCA_900893395.1 Euglena gracilis
ATAAAACCCAGCGCCCCCACCCCCCCGGGGAGTCATGCAGGTATAAAGGTAACATTTGCCCCCCACCCACCATGTTGCTGTGCAAGGAGGCTTGGCCTAAAACTCGGTCGGGGGAAATGCAGGACGGGACGGGTGGGGGTCGGACCCCTCCCCCACCCACCCACTAGGATGACCCACCAGAACCCACCAGGATGGGGGGGGTCGACCCCCACCCACCACCCACAGGGTTTCAGGTGTTCCTTCCTGTCCAGTCCTGGGGGGGGGATGGGTTTCTGAGCTGTCTTGCCGTTGCCCCTCCCACCTGGGCTCATGCGGCCCGGGCCGGTGAACCCAACAGCTTTAAAGGATGGTGTCACTTTGGGAAGGGAGCATGGCGACTCCAACGGCCTCGGGAAAATGACAAGAGTATTAAAAAGGGGTCTGTTCTCAGACAGTGTGGCTTTGGGGAGGAAAATTTGGCTTAAAAGCCCGGGAATGCAAAGACCTGATTCGGTAAATTCAAACACAACCATTGGATGTCAAATTTCCTGCGCGACACTTGGGAGGTTTAGCTTCTTAAAAAAAAAAAGTAAAAAAATATAAGTTAAAAAATATAAGTAAAAAATATGTCAAAAAATATAAGTAAAAAATATGTTAAAAAATATAAGTAAAAAAATATGTTTAAAAATATAAGTAAAAATATCACAAAAAAAAGCCGACCAGATGGAATGCGCCAGCCGTTTCCCGCCCGCCCCCGGCCGGAACAGGTCGGAGTCCACGCCGCGCTGCCACACGCGCACCGGCCCCGGCCGGCGCGGTGGGCCTGCAGCTCCGCGCCAGCGCTCCGACACCGTCGCCGCCCGGCGGTGCACCGCGCCGCGCCGCCAACCGTCCGCGGGCGTGGCGGAGGGACCCGGAGGGCCAATCGTCGCATTCGTTCGCCAAAGAAAAAGCATAAAACCAGCAAAAAAAAAAATGCAAATTGGAACGTTGAAAAAAAAATTGAAGAAAAATGCAAATTGCAAAAAAAAATTGCAAAAATTGCAAAAAAAAAATTGCAAAAATATGGCTTGCATAAAACCAGCAAAAAAAAATGCCAATTGGAATGTGAAAAAAAATTGAATATGAAATAGAAATTAGGGTAAAACTTGGAAATAAATTGTAAACGAAAGTAATGTAAAAGTTGTGAATGTTGAAAAAAAAATGTAAGTAAGCAAAAAATATGAATGCAAACTTTCAGAAGTCAGTTTGCCACCGGTTCGTGCTAGGAAGCCTGAAATCTGGTTCGTGATTGTTCGTGATGTCGCGCTTCCAAAAACCGCCCGTATTCCGTTTTCCTTGGCAAAATAGGTGATTCCTCTTGTACTTTGGCTCTTGTGCCTCTTGTAATCTAAATATTCAAGTCAAAGGGAAAGCAAAAGAGGCTTGAAAGATGCACTGCAAAGTAACGAAAAATCAGCGCCAACGTATGGCAGCACGATGTGCGGGTTTGTGTTGTGTGTGCCAAATGCAATTTGCCAAAGCAAACAGCAGGTTGAAAGCAGCTGGAAAGGGTTAGGTCAAAGATTGGCGAGAGTGAAGCGTTCCTCTACATCGCCATTGCAAAACGAGGTCTTTGCAGATGGTAAATTCTCTTCCACACTTCAGCCCATTTCAGTTCTCACAAAATCGACGGACGTGATATGTGTTGTAGCTTGATTCTTTTGGCAACCACCATGAGCTAAAACTTGGTTTCCACATCTTTTGACAATTCTGGCATCCTGGCAGTACCCTTTAGGAGTCATTTTGCCACCTCTCTTCCATGATCTTTTCTCTTTGGTAGATTAAACAACCCCGTCATTCTCAGAAGAAGGCATTTCTGCAAGGGTGACGAAAAAACACGGTTCGTGATGTTCGTGATTGTTCGTGATTGTTCGTGATTTTGCCAAAGTCCCAAGTTCGTGCTGGTTCATGATTGTCGTGATTGTTCGTGGCACGAACCGGTGAAAAACCCTGCAGAAGTTGATTCTATTTTGGAAATCGTTGATTTAAAAAAAATGTATACAATTTGTTTGCAAAAAAAAAAAACCAAAACGACAAAGATTAAAAACAAACAAAAAAATTCGTCTCAGGAACACTGAGGGAAAAATGAAAGAAAAAAACAAATCAGCCCAAAAAAAATCCCTGCAGAAATCGAAAAGTCCCAGAAAAAAAGCAAACAAGTGGGATAAAATAAAGGGCAAAAAAAAAGCATTGCATTTCTCCCTGGTACAGTCCTAGCCACCCCCCCCCAGGCAACTGTTAACAGTCATGTTCCAAAATCTTTCGGGTCCCGCAGGGAACCGCCAAACCCCCATGGGTGAGTGGGGGGCCCCCCACTGCTATCCTGGCAGTGGGGGGGGGTCCAGCGATACGATGTCACCAGGATGAGCCACGAGGTGGGGGTCCAAAACAGGGAATTTCTGAGGTCTCCGGGGTCCAGCTGGACCCGGCTGAAACAGGGGCTGGCTGGACCCTCCCAGGGGGGGTCCATCCAGCATTTTTCCCAGCCAACAGCTCCTAGCCAGGCTGCGGATCCTACCCCCCCCCGGGGTCGAGCAGCGATGCAGTTTCCACAGCCCGGCAGAACCAGGCTGGACCGAAAAGAATTTCGGTGCAAACCTCCATTTTTTTGAAAAAGTGGTTAAAATGCCTTTCTTGAGTTATTTTTGGGGTTTTGACCTCAAAACTTTGGCTTAAAACAGTCCAGCTGGATTTGGGCTGCATTTTGGTGCCAGCCGGATTGGAAAAAAATGCTGGATGGACCCCCCCTGGGAGGTTGGGTGAGTCCGGCTTAGAAAATCCCTGGCCCATAGACCCCACGAGGGGGGGGGTCTGGCAAGGGATGTTTGGTGATAAAGTTGCTCGAGGGAGACTGCCCCCCCCCGTACCACCGCAGTGGGTGCGCGGCCAGCGAGGACACTCCACATGAGGCCCGTGCCAGCGGCCGGAAGCAGCCTCGGAAATGGCCCCGAGGGAGGCCCGGGAATTCGGCCAAACTGCCTGAAATACTTTTAAAATTCGTTGAAATTAAAATTTATGAATAATATATATTAAAAAAATACCTCTGAGAAATCATTCTGGCACAATTTTCTCCAACGGGGCAAAATTGAAGCCGCAAAATTTCGGCAAAATCAAAATCAAAGCCAACTGTTGGGGGGGGGGGGTTCTGGTATACTTGAAACATTATCCATCCGCCGAAAACTCGGAAATTGTCTGTTTCGAGAGTGTGTGTTTCGAATTTTGATCATCGAAAGTCAATAATCAAAACTCGTCCAATGCCCAGATCGCTCTTGGGCCGCTCTTGGAAAATAGAGAATAAAACCTTCGAAACCCTTAAAAAAAATCAAGAATGCTCCAGCAACCAATTTTTTGAAAAGGCGGTCTTAAAAACAAAGGAGGCCCTTGCGTGGAAACGCTCTTCCTTCATTTGGAGCTCGTTGTGCAGAATTACAGGTGTGGTGGGCAACAAGGACTCCCGCCACTGCTGAGGCCGTGGCTGGCGGGCGCTGGGGTCAACACGGAGAATAAACCCCCCGCCCAAATAACACACCCCCCCCTCGGGGGCCGATTTCGAGCGCCCAAATAACACCCCCCCCCGTTTTCCTTTGGTTTCCCATGTAAAAAATAACACACACACACAGACACGGACACACCCAAATAACACACACACGCACACACACACACCCTGGGGCCCCAGCTCGGGTGCCCAAATAACACACCGGGGGGGGGGTGTTATTTGGGGGGGGTTAGGTGTACTTGGTGATCCCCGGGGAGCGGAAGGGGGGCGGGCACTTGTTCCCGAACCAAAACCCACCCACCCACTTTCTTCGAACACCCACCCACGGGGGGGGGACCTTCCAAAAACACTCAAAATCCCAAACCCCTTAAATTCTTCCCGGCCGGCCACAACCCAGCCTGTGACCGGGTTTGGCCTCACTTGTCCCCCCCGCTGCCCTCCGACTGGGCTCCTACAACCCCCCACCAGCGGGTGGTCACGCACCTGGGTGCCAAAACCAACCCAATTTTCAAAGCAACCCACAACCCCCAACCAGGGGGGGGGGGTCGTACGCAGCCCCTGACCTGCAACCACCAATCGGGGGTGGTCGGTGTTGAGGGATGGTCGGTGGGCAAAGGCGTGGCACGATACCAGAGGGGGGGGTCATACACACCGCCTGACCTGCAGCCCCGACCAGTGGTCGGTGGGCAAGGGGGAGCAGACGCCTTTGGCGCATCGCCCCCACCTCCGGAGGGAGGGGGTCAAGAGGCCCAACCCCACCCACCCACTCTCAAAAACCGACCCACCCATCCCCCCGGGGGGGGTTGACGTGGGGGTAGAGTGAATGATTGGTCCGGAGGTCACACAATGACTGCAGGACAGGGGGGGGGGCAACCCTCGGCCAATTGTCAATGTACTTCGGGACGTGGGTGTGGTACGAGATCAGCAGGGACACTGCAGCCGCTGGCAGCGCCCCCCCCCCAAAAGCAACCCTTGGCCCACAAATTGAAGCCCACCCGGGGTTTTTTCCACCAAAATCTGAGAGGGCGGACGTGGTCGACCCAAAAGGAAAAAAAATGCGAAAATCAGGAATTTCCTCGGGGGAAAAAAACGCTTGGACGCCCAAAAAAATCGATTTCTAGCATCTTCGGAATATCACCATCTCAAAACACCCAAAAAAACACAGGTGTGCACACCTGTACACCTGTAAAGACACGTACACTAACGGCAGTGAGCAGGAGGAGCTACTCCAGCACTGATTTGATTGGGAATCCAGGACCCCGTAAATGGTGGGTGGGAGTCGACCCCCGGCACGCATCCTGGTGGGGGGCGGGGGTCTGACTCACCTCCCCCCCCCTGTGTCTCTTTTTTTTCTGGGGCGCTGACCTTCAGGCCGGAATCCTTCTCGCGTGGGGCGATGGTGGGGGGGGGTGCCACCGCCCTCCCCACAGCACCTGGGTGGGGAGGGGGTTGACCCCTTCCCGTACAGCCCTAATCCTCTGGTGGACTGCTGTGATACTGAAACGCGGAAGGTTGGCCCTTTCCGGCTCTAGAAACCGGGAAACCACCAAGTTGAAGTTGACCAGATGTGTGCTCCGGTGATCGAGTCAGACGGGTTTGGGTCTCCAGCCCGGAGGCTTTTTGATGACCCAGGGGCGTCCGGACCTCACGCTCACCCACCCCATGGGGGGGGGGCTCAGGGCGGCCCCGCTTCTGGGGTTAATTTGGGTCCAAAAAAAATGGGGGGGACCCACCCCCATCGGGCACCAGACTTCAAAAAAAACCTCTGGTTCAGCCGTGGGGGGGGGGCTGGGCAGCGGCTGTAGGCGACGGCGGCGACCGCCATGAAGCCGGGGGAGGACGCGTGGAGGACCTCCGGCCGGAACTCCCGCAGCGCCCGCCACACCCGCGGGCCGAGGCCGAGCGACAGCGGCAGCTCCGGGTACAGGCAGAACCGGCGCCAGGCGGGGCCCGCCGAAATGGGGGGGGGGGCTGAATGGGGGGAAACGCAACACGGAGTCAAAAAACCGCGACACAAAATAAATACAAAAAAAACGCGAAATAAACACAAAAAAAACACAAAAAAAACGCGAAATAAACACAAAAAAAAACACAAAAAAACGCAAAACGAAAAATTTGCCAAAATTGAAAAACACCCCCCCAAAAAAACGCAAAAAAAGGTCCCCCAACCCTACTGAATGGGGGGAGGGTCGGTGGGTCGAGATTGTAAAGAAACCCAACCCCTTCCGAGAAAGAGGGTGGGGTTCAGGTGGTTTGGAGCCCCCCCCCCGTTCCGCGCATTTTGGGGTGGCCCGAGACCCCCTCCGGGAACCGCTGCTGAACCATTCCGCCGCCGGGTGGCATTGGGAAATTCCGTCCCCAACACTCGAGCTGCATCTTTGGGGGGGTAAGAGACCACAGCCATGGGGTATTTTGGTTCGAATGGGTTTTGCCATTGGTGATGGACTGGCCAGGCATTCCATTCAATCCCTGGAAGGTTCAAAACCTTGCGTTGCACCATTCATCAATGATGCAATGTTTACTACTTGGAAGCCAAAGCCAGCCCTCGGGAGAAATGTTATTATTCGGGAGGGGGTTCTGTTTGGGTGTCTCTTGCCTGCGTCCTTGGGGGGGGTCGCCCCCCCCCAAGGATGGGGGTCTTGGTCTGGCCGGAACGTGGGGCCTCCACCACTTTGGCCCCGTAGTACGAGTCGGGGGCGTTGGGACCAGTGGTGATGACCAGCACCTGTGGGGGAGGGGGTGACAGTCAGTCCATCATGGGGGGGGGGTTGATATGGGAGCAAATTTAATGATAAATGATAAATAATAGCAAATAAATATGCAAAAAATTAAAAAAAGGAAAAAAGAAAAATGGATAAATCATTATCTTTTTGTTAGAATATAAAGAATAACAAATAAAATAATTGCTGCCGTGAAACCCGGGGGATCCATTGGGGGGGGGGTTGGTAGACTGCTTTCTTTCCAGGAGAGATCCCATGCTGGTGGAGTGGGCGGACCCCACCCCCACTCCACCCCACCCACAACCACCTTCCATAGGGTTTCCGGGAATCCTGTACAAGCCGTCAAAGCTGACGTGCAGTCATTCCCCACGTTGGAGGCAAGCCCTTTTGGGGCAGTTTGTAGGAGCGTTGTCATGGGGGAATCCCCTCCCAAACCAAAGAACACCACCGATGGCGCGAGAATAATACGGGAAACATGGAGGCCTCTCTGTCTCCCTCTGTGATGTGCGATTGTTATTTATATTATAAGTAAACACCCTAAACCCCCCTATGTCCCACGACCCCTCTGTCCTCCAACCGGGGGGGGGGGCGTCGTTGACATAGGGTTCTGACCAAAAGGTGCCCTCCAACCGAGGGTTGGTCGTCGGACAGGGGTCTAAAAAAAAATTGGAGGGTACCCAGGACACCCCCCAAAGGTCAGTTTTTTTTTCCTTCTGGCACTTTGCGCCGAAAAATTTGGGCAATTGTTTGGCCAAAAAAAGTGCCAAAAAACGCGGCCGATCTTGGCCGATTTTTTTGGCCGATTCCTGGCGCAAAATACTCGGCCCAGCGCTTTCGCCGGGCCAAAATCTGGCCAAGCTTCCGAAAAAGGTGTCCTCTGACTAGGGGGGAGGGTGGTCGATGGCATAGGGGGCCGCTGGACACAAGGGGGGGGGTATGTAAACCACCCCTCATTTAAGTGAACATATTGTGCACATTATCAGACCGAAGGTTCGGACCCTCAGTGGTGCGACTCTTATTTGGGCTACCTGAAAGCGGTTCAGTGCAAATTGGCTTGGGGGGGGGCGCGGTTTTGGACTTCACTTTTGGACGTTCAGGGGTGTGACACGTATTTGGGCACTGCGCACTTAAATGGGGGTTTATCATGGCCCGGGACTTGGGCTGCCCATGTAATATACCCTGGAGAGGGAATAAAGCAAGGCAAAATATCATCAATTTTCCCACCTCCCCCCCCCTTGTTGTTGACATACCAGTGTTCAGGAAGTGCACTCTCTTGTCGAAGTGTTTTCAAACCCCCCTGAACTTCACAGCCGAGTTAAACAGGAATCAAAAAATTCGCAAATTTGCGAATGCCAAAAATGACCCAGGGTCCAGGGCCTGCTGTAATGCCCCGAAACTGGCAGTCCCACACACTCCCACACAGTTCCCACACACACACACACACACACCCACACACACCCACACACACACACACCACACTTGTTCTATTTGACAAAAGTTGTGAGTGTGTGAAATGTGGCCGTGATGTCGCACGAAACCACCCCACCGCAGCCTTCGCCTCCATTCACCACAATGCACTTTGCAGATTCACAGTGCTTTCTGCAACACTTGAAGAAGCCCAACTGAATGTTCTGAAAAAAAACACAAAAACTTGAAGAGAACAAAACGTGGACACAACAGTTGACCAGAAGAAACAGCACACCGTTCCAAGTTTTTTTTTGAAATCCGGTGGTCATCAACAACTCACAAATTGCTTTGAAAGGAAAACGTCATGAATTGGAGCTCGATGCTCCTGTGGAGGGGAAAAAAGGAAAAAGCTGTGCAGGTGGACTGTTGGCAGATGCCCACAAACACATGGACAATTTCTTGCATATATTGCAAAAACTGGACCCCACAAGGGTCAAGTGTGGGGGATGGGGTGGAAGGAGTGTGGGGGTTAAGCCCAAGTTACGGCCATTTCTTGGCGCCAATTTTGACCATTTTACACTTTTTTCATTTTGCATTTTTTCTGTAGGCCATAATAGCTTGTTTCGGGGTTCGGGGTGTGGGTGCGTGGGGGGGTTGGTGGGGGGAGGTTGAGAATACAAAAAAAAATAAGCAAACGGCCGAGGGATGATTCCCCAGGGCCTCATATAGGCCGATAAAAACCGACACACACACACAAATGTAATTTTGATTTGTCTTCAGGTGGGAATTTCAAAATTTTGGAAGCAAAAGACAAACTATTACACATTACATAAATAGACGATTCTTCTAAAATTTCTCACAGATGGTGGGGAATCAAATCAACCCTTCGGGAACCTAAACTGAAGCCCTCAAAGTACCATATCTAAAAGTATTTTGATTTCCACAAAACTCCCCGCAACTAGCCCGAGTTATGGCCATTTTTCGGCCAGTTTCGGCCATTCTGTATTTTTTGTATTTTGCATTTTGGCCGTTAGGCCATAATCGCTTGTTTCGGGGTTTGGGTGTGGGGGGAGGGGTGTGGGGGGAGATGTGGGGAGGTGTGGCTGGGGTGTGGGGGAGGTTTGGGGGGTGTGAGGGGTGTGGAGGAGGGAGTGTGTCGGCAAATATCTAGTGTGGGCTAAAGCTGAAAGCAAAAATTCGGTCACTGGTCCAGTGAACTTTCTTTGGTTTGTCTTTTCTGAAATTTTTAAAAACAACAAAACCAAAAAAATTAAAAGCAAAAAGGCCATGGGACGATGCCCCCTGGAGGGCCTCCCATAAGCTGCGAAAAATATCATTCACATACCATTATCATTAGAAAACATGCAGGTTTGCATAGAAAATCCGAAATCACCAGTGAAAAACATAGTTTCACACGGGAGGGAGGTTCGGGCCGTTTTGGCCATCTCCCCTGAATTGAATGGCACCCGCGCGAGCGTTAGTGGGGGTGGGTATGGGGGTTGTGTGGTATGTGGGGGCTATTTGCTGGCGGGGGTGCAAATTATTGCAATACCCCAGAGTCCCCCCCTTTTTTAAATAACTCTGTGTGAATGGCCAGATTGGGGGTCGCGACGTGGTTCACCCGTGATTTTTCTGGCTGTTCTCGAGAAGGGGAGGCAATTGCCCACTGCCAACCCAATAAGAGTCAAAATACCACGAACAACTTTTTTGTACAAAGAACATGATACCGGTTTTTTGACATAGCATTATTCAAGTGTTTTGAACGGTGGAAGTTTTGGCAACACAACCAATTCAGGTCGTTCACAAAATGATGAAATGTATCAAAAAAATATTGGCGGGCCGGGTCCTGACACACCCACATCGACAGTTGTGAGTTTCACCGGTAATTACAGATAAAACGCATTCATTCGCTTTTGAAAAATCAAAAACCAGCAGTGCGTGTCTTTTTCTAGGCCGTAGGGCATAATCGCTTGTTTCGGGGTTCGAGGTGTGGGGGGGTGTGGGGGTTGTGGTGGGGCGTGGGGGGTGTGGGGGGTGAGGGGAGGTGTGGGGTGTGTGGAAGGGGGTGTGGGGACGTGGGGGGTGTGGGAGGGTTGGGGGGATGTGGGAGAATGGGGGGGATGGGGGGTTGGGAGTGTGGGGGGTTGAAAACACACAAAAAACCCAAAAGCAAACGGCCGAGGGATGATTCCCAAGGGCCTCATTTAGGCCGATGAAAACCGACACGCATGCATTAAACGAATTTTGATATGCCTTCAGGTGAGAATTTCAAAGTTTTGGACTCAAAGGACAACAGAAAATAGACGATTTTTCTGAAATTTCTCACAGATGGTGGGGAATCAAAGGAAACCTAGACTGAAGCCCTGAAAATGCCCTATCTAAAAGTATTTTGATTTCCCCGCAACTCCCGCAACTAGCCCGAGTTACGGCCATTTTTCGGCCAGTTTCGGCCATTCTGTACTTTTTGTATTTTGCATTTTGGCTGTAGGCCATAATCGCCTGTTTCGGGGTTTGGGGTGTGGGGGGGGGGTGGGGGAGGTTTGGGGGGTGTGGCAGGAGGTGTGTGGGGTGGCAACCGGGTGGGCATCCCATAGCCTTTTTACTTTGATTTTTTTTCCTTTTTTGTTGTTTTTAAAATGTTAAAAAAAGACAAACCAAAGAAGTTTATTTGACCAGGGGCCGAATTTTGCCTTCAGCTTGAATAATGTCCCATAGAAATCAACGTAATTTCAGAAACTATCCCATTCTGAAAAGAAATGAGGTGTTGCAGAAACTGGAGCCCACACTAGATATTTGCCGACACACCCCACCCCCCACACACCCGCCGAAGTTTTCTGGGATGTTGAACAAATTCAAATTAATTCTTCTGGACGGAAGGGACGGGCTGTAGGTTGCATCCCAATCTGGCCGTTCACGCAAATCATGCAAGGCAAAAAGAAAAGCATTGGGGGCTGGAAAGCATCAAAAGTTGGCGGGGGGACTTTCGCCTTCGGGGGGGGTCTGTGGGGGGGTCCGGGGAGGACGGGCGGTCCGGTGGGGGGGGGGTTGGTGTTTTCTGGCCGCACACACATTTTTCTGCAATGTGTCCCAATGGTGTCTAAGGAATGCCCTCCGACATTTTAAATTTGCACATGGTGTGAAAGTGTTTATTTAATAACTGTTCCTCAAAAAGAAGCCAGCCAGCCCCTTCCATAACTTTTAAGGATGATGTCGAAGTGCGATGAAAGATACCCTTCGTCCACAAAAAAAATGGCTTTGAGATGGAAGCAACGAGCCCAAGTAAAATCATCAACTATTCAACGAATTGTGAGAAACATAATCGCTGACGTACACATACTTGCAGTTAGTGCGCCGCGGCGCTCCTGCCGCGGCGCAAAATTTTTTTCCGCGGTGGTCGCGGCGCACAGAAAGATTTTTGCCGCGGCTGTCGCGGCACGAGCAAAATTTATTGCCGCGGTGGTCGCGGCGCAAGCGGAAAAATTTTCCGCGGTGGTTGCGGCACAAAAAATTTTTCTGCCCGGAGCTCAAGAACGTATTGGCAGCAACAAAGACCCAACATTTTTTTGGTGGAAACAATTAGATTGATAGAAGGTGCTCACCCGGGCTTTGGCAAAAAAAAGTGTTGCCAAGGTAGCACCAGTCCCACCCGTTGAATTTTTCCAAAAAAAGGTTTCCGCGGCGGTCGCGGCGCACACATAAACCAGTGCCGCGGCATCCGCGGCGCACAGAAAAAATTTTGCCGCGGCGCTGCCGGTTACAAAAAAAAATTTTCCGCGGTGGTCGCGGCGCACGGTAACATTTTTTCCGGTCGCACTAACTGCAAGTATGGACGTACACCGAATACCGTGCAGGTCAACAGGAGAGCGAGCAATGGAAACATGTGTGCAGAAAGTGGATAGAACTTTACAAAATCAGAAGGGGCATGTTTCAGATGGGAAATAAAAAAAATTCCAAAATTTCGCACATTATTCCCATTTGGCACAAATAAAACGTCAAAAATGTTCAATTTTCGAAAAGGAAGCCTAAAATAAAAAAAAACATTTTGAACGGGAGGGTCGGAGGGGGTGGGTCGATGTTGTTTTTTTCTGGCCACAAAAGAGTGGCCGTATTTCACAAATAATTCCTGAAACTGCAGGCACAAAAATGACAAACTTTCGGGGGGGTCCGGGGGGTCCATTCCGTTGGCTTCTTCTGGCCGTTCACACAAAAAAGGGACCCCGAAAAAGTGCTAGTGAGAACTCCCAAAACTGCCAACCTTTGCCACTGCTCCCCAACCTTTTACTAACTTCAAAAGTGATGCCTTGGGTCGTTTTCCATTCAGGAAACAGCCCAGGGGCATTGAGACCACAGGCCATTTAGGAGAAAAGATGACTTTCTTCCTGTTCAGTACAAAAAGAGATTCAAAACGAAAATTGGGTGCAAAAAATTGAAGTGACGCCAAAGCTTGTATTGACCGTTGGGAAATTTTTTATCCTTGAAATACCATGCCCCCCCCCCGAGCTATTCCCGTCCCCGGGAGCCTTTACGGCCCAATGGGAACAGTACGGGGGGGGGAACAGCTCGGGGAGGGGACCTAGGTCCCCCCCCCGAGCTATTCCCATACCCGACCCTTGGGCAACCCAAAAGGGGTCATTTTTGGCAACTTTTTTGATGTTCGCAAAAAATGGTCAATTTTGAGCACATTTGCCAAAAAGTGATTTTTGAAAGCTGCCCCAAAACGTCGATTTTTGAGCACTTTTTTGGGAAGTTCTTTGTAAAAAAGTGCTATGACTATGAGCTATTCCCGTACCCCCAATGGGAATAGCTCGGGGGGGGGGATAGCTCGGGGGGGGCATGGTATGAAGCCCACCCCCCAATTGTAAAGGTATTCACGAGGGCTTTGAAATACGGCCCGGCTGAGGGACGATGCCCCAGGGCCCCCTATTAGCCGAAAAAAAGGTACACCTGAACGCACACGCGCATCGCTTTTTTTTGACCAAACCTTGAATGTGGAATTTTGGCACCAATGGGCGAGAAGCTCAAACTTTCGACGGAGGAGGGGGGGTCTGGGGGTCTTTGCCGTTGGTGTCTTATGGCCCTTCACACAAAAGAGGGGCCCTGAAAAGGCGTTGGCGGGCTCGAGACCCAGTTTACCTCCCGAAACAGCCAACCTTCTGCCACCGATGCCCAACTTTTTACTGAATCAAACCTCACAACAAGCAGGGGGTCTATTCCGTTGGTCTCTTTCTGGTTCGTTCACACAAAAGAGGTGAACCTAAAAACGCATTGGCAGGCTCAGGGCCAAATTTCCCTTTGAATCAGCCAACCTTTGCCAACGCTCCCCAACCTTTTGCTGGGTTCAAAAACGATACCTTGGTTTTCGGTTCGGGAAACAGCCAAAAAGGCCGAGGGATGATGCCCCGGGGCCCATAAAAAAAGCTTAAAAAAAATACCCAGGGGCTGCAAAAATACCCACAAAGCAGTTGTTCCCAAACACACACATTTATTTTATGTGTGAAATAGGACTGTGATGCCGCACACCCCCCCCCCGGCATTCACCACCATCACGATGAAACACCTTTGCAGATTTGCAGTGCCTTCCACAACACATGTCTCGGAAAAATAACAACTGAATGTTCCTTAAAAACACAAAAATCTGCAAAAACAAAAATGCACGCAACAACATTTCACCAGAAGAAACAGCAATCACAAAGGGCTTGGCAGCACACCGTTCAAACCTTTCTTTGAAATCTGGTTGTCATCAATATCAAGAAATTGAATTGAAAATAAAATACCATGATTTGGGAGCATGCTGTGAAAAACAGGGGGGGGAAGCAGCACAAGTGGATTGGTGGCAGATGCCCACAAAACACATGGACAATTTCTTTTTCAGAACAGGGGTGTTTGCCGTTGATTTTTGCTGGCTGTTGCCCACCGTGACTAGACCGACACATTAAACCGAAAAAGTTTAGTTTTTTACCATGCCCCCCCCCATATAAGACCCCCCCCATATAAGACCCCCCCCTGGCCGGCCGAAGGCCGGCCCTTTGGCCGGGACCGACCCCCCCCATATAAGACCCCCCCCATATAAGACCCCCCCCTGGGATTTTGGCTCCCGAGGGGGGTCTTATATGGGGGGGGGATGGTATTTATATTTGAATGCAGAATTCCTGAAACTGCAAGAACAAAAATGACAAAACTTTTGACAAGGGGTCCGGGGATGTCCAGGGGGGTGGTCCACGTCATTGGTGTTTTCTGGCCGCACACACAAAGAGGGGCCCTGAAAAAGCGTTGGCCGGCTCGGGGCCCAATTTCGCCCGAAACTGCCAACCCTTTGCCACCGCTCCCCAACCTTTTACTTACTTAAAAACGGTCGGCGGTTCCAAAAACGTCGTCCATTTTTGGTGGCCGACCACCCAGGGCCGGCAAACGCCCCCAGGGAATTATCTTGTCGCCTAAAATATTCCAGAAATAGGGGGGGGGTGGCACATCTCCGATTGGTGCGTGGCTCCGTCCACCTGGTGTGCTCCGGAAGGGGGTTTTCGAGGGCGGCGGTTCCAAAAACCTCGTCCACTCTTGGTGGCCAGCCACCAAAAAATTGGCAAACGGCCCCCAAATTGAGAAGCAGAAACTGCTTAAAATCAGGGACTCTGGTAGATTAAAATTTCTGGGTTACCCGGGAGTTGGGGGCCAAAAAATGTACGAGACAAACGTTTTTGAGGGTGCTGAATCCAAAAAAGTGGGTCATTTGGTTTAATTTTTCGTTTTAAGAAACTCGATTTTCCCAATTTGAGGGACATCTTGGCCATCATGGCCCCAAATTTTAAAGGAAAAGGGGAGGAAACCACAGGAAAAACGCTGGTGCAACGTTGGTTGAAAAATTTCAGAGCAAGTTGGGAACCCCCCCCCATTTTTGGGGTCACCAAAGTCACAAAAAGCGTAGAAAACAAATGGTTGCACAGTTTTTCGTGCGAAATTTGCAACAAAAAAAGACTGCGCAATTTTCTTGCGCGGGAAGGTGCATGAAAAACTCTGGCCTTTTTTCGTTTGAAAAAAGTGTGGCCAGGCACAAAACATTCAAAGATGAAAAACACCGAAGATTGTTCAATTATTTAAATTCTGGTCACGGAGAATGAAAACACCTTGGAAACCAACACACCTTGGTAACAAGAGCAATCCGACAATTTAGATCCTTGGGGTGGACATTTCCGAGCCTGGGTCCAAGGCACCCGGACTCAATTGGGGCCAATCCTTCTGAGTCTTCCCGTCCAAACGAGAAGAATCGGAAGGATTCACCCATTATTAATCTCGGCGATAATAAGTGGAGATGGCAAAGCTGAAAGAAACAGCGTATGCAGAC
Organism: Euglena gracilis; assembly: GCA_900893395.1. NCBI lineage: Eukaryota > Euglenozoa > Euglenophyceae > Euglenales > Euglenaceae > Euglena > Euglena gracilis. The sequence continues at coordinate 14,984 of CAAHFI010226954.1, forward strand.
AACATATGTTGTTCCTGAGAAGATTCTCTATCCATCGGTACAATTGTCAGGTCCTGCATCCCAAAGGATCAAGAGTTCCGGAGTTGGTCCAAGCTTTTTTTTTGGTCCAAGCACTGCGATGCGGCAACAAAGTCGGCGACGCAAGCAAAGGTGCCCTCGACTTACCCCAGGTTTAAAGCACCCGTATGCCCCAAAGAACAGGTGGCCCGGTCGGCTGCCGCTGAACAAACCTACCCACTTTCTCCGCAACGTGTCGCAATGGTGCCTTAGTTATGCACTGCAAATTTGCGAATGGCAAGAATGCGCCTGTTGAAATACTGTTCCTCAATAAAAAGCCAGCTAGCCCCCAAAACTTTTTGTGGCTGATAAAAAGTGCGATGAAAGAGTCTCTTTTTATGAGGCTGAAAATGCATCCGCTTTGGGTGCTTTTTGGTATAAAAAGAAACGACTGTGAAAAATTTGCTTTGTGATGCAAGCACCGAGCCCAAGTAAGTTCATTAGCTATCAACATTTCATGAATTGTCAGAAATATGACTGCTAACGTACAGCGAATACCGTACAGGTCATCAATAGGAGAGCAATAGAAATAGAAAGTGTCTAGAAAGTGGATGGAACCTCTTGGGTAGTTCTTGGGGGAGGCAATTCCAACCCCACCCCCACGCAGGGAGGGGTCCGGGGGATCTGGGGGGGGGGCGGGGAGGTTCTGGGGGGGGTGTTTTCTGGCCGCGCAGACAAGAGGGGTCCTGAAAAAGCGTTGGCCGGCTCGGGGCCCAATTTTTTTTTCGCCCGAAACTGCCAGACCTTTGCCACCGCTCCCCAACTTTTTACTAACTTAAAAATGGCACCTTGGATGTGCCTGGGGTGGGGTAAGTCCGGGTCCGATCATGGCTCAAAAAGAATAAATGCTCAAATGATGAAATGTATCAAAAAAATTGGCGGGCTGGGTCCTGACACACCCACGTCGACAGTTGTGAGTTTCACTTTTCACTTTCACTTTTGCCTGGAGCGGGACAGAGCGCCAGGCGAAATTCGTGGGATCCGAGGGCTGATGCCCCAGGCCCACTATTGGCCGAAAAAGGTTACACCTAAACACACACACACACACCGCATCACGCTGTTTGAAAAAATCTCGAACGTGCAATTTTGGAAAGCAATGGGTGACCAACTTTTGCCGGGAGTGGGTCCGGGGAGGTCGACGTTGTTGGCTTTTTCTGGCTGTTCACACAAATGAGAGGTGGCGGATCGGGGCCACACATATTGCCAAAACTGGAGCCCACACTGGTCAAATGTGGGGGGGGGGGGGGGGGGGGGTTGGGGCGGGTGGGGTGTGGGGGGTGTGGGGTGTGGGGGGGGGTGGGGGGTGTAGGTAAACGTCCAGTCGGCTTCCGTTTTTTTTGCAACAATGGGTAGTGATAATGAGGGGGGGCGGGGGGAGGGGCAGCCCCCCCCCCACCACGGGTGGACCATACGCCACCAAACCCCTCCTCGCTGGCCGTGGGCCTTGACAATGTCTGTCTGGGTACAAGTGTGTCACAATTTCTTGGGTTTATCTTTTTAAAATTTAAAACAGCAAAAAAAAAAGAAAAATCAAAGACAAAAGGCCATGGGATGCCCACCCAGTTGAGGTTTTCTGGAAATTTGAACAAATTCAAATTAATTCTTTTGGACGGACGGTCCGGCTGTAGGTTGCATCCCAATCTGGCCGTTCACGCAAATCATGCACAAGGCAAAAAGAAAGCATTGGGGGCTGGAAAGCATCAAAAGTTGGCGGGGGGACTTTCGCCTGGAGCGGGACAGAGCGCCAGGCTAAATTCGTGGGATCGAGGGCTGATGCCCCAGGGCCCACTTGGCCAAAACAGGTTACACCTAAACACACACACACGCACATCACCGCTGTTTGAAAAAATCTCGAACGTGCAATTTTCGAAAACAACGGGTAACAACTTTGCCGGGAGTGGGGTCCGGGGGGAGGGGGGGGGAGGGAGGGGTGTACCAACCCCCTTGTGTGCCAACATCAAAAAAAGTGGGGGGGGTCCGGTCATGGCATAGCTTTGGCCGGGGGGTGGTGGAGGCTAGGCGCGGCGCTCGGGGGGTCCGGGACCCCCCCCCCCCCCCCCCCGCACGGCCCCTGCGCGGCCGCGGCGCCCCCCCCCCCTAGACCCCCCTCCCCCCACTGTGCCTAGCATAGCAAGAAAAAAAATTTTGGTGAAAAAAGCGATTTTTTGAGGCCCAAAAATGAGCAAAAAATGAGCAAAAATGACCATTTTCGGACACAAAATGGCAAATTTGGGGGCCGCGCGCTCTGCGCGCGGCCAAAAAAAGCACTTTTGGGTCAAAAATGGCCCAAAAATGGAAAAAAAAAATGACCGATTTTAGGATGTGTTCCGCCCGCGCGGCCGCCGTCGGACCCCCCTCCCCCCCCCCCACTGTGCCTAGCCTCCAGTGGGGGTCGACCCCCCCCCACTGTGCCTAGCCTCCAGTGGGGGTCGACCATATGGTCGGCCCACGGTCGACTCGGTCGCACTCCGTCGCCTCGGTCGTGGGGGGGGACCGAGGGCGACCGAGCTTCGGTTGTGGGGTCGACCGAGGGCGACCATGGTCGAACCCCACCCCCAACCATACCCCCGCTCCCCAACCTTTTAACGAACTTTAAAATGGCACCTTGGGTCCATCCATTCGGGAAACAGCCAAGGGGGCCGAGGGATGATTGCCCAGAGCCCCTATTAGCTGAAAAAACAGGGGAGTGGGGGGGTCCGTGGGGGGGTCCGGGGAGGACGGGGGGGGGGTCCGGGGGGGGGTTGGTGTTTTCTGGCCGCACACACATTTTTCCGCAATGTGTCCCGATGGTGCCTCAGGAATGCAAAGGGGCTTTTGGCGCTGTTTTTGCTCCTACGGAACTTCGGAAAATTGGGAAAATTTTTGGGAAATAATACCCCCCAAATAATACCCCCCCCCTCGAGCCGGGGCTTCAGGCGAAAAAAGTAATCATTGGGGGTATTATTTGGGAGGGTTACCATGATCTAAGTGATTTTGTCGGTGATTTTGAATGTGGGGGGGGGGTAAGTCCGGGGGTTTTAATGTCATTCTGACATCAAAAAAAAACCAGCAAAAAATAATTCCCGGGAGAGCCGATGCCCAAAACAAGAAAGCTCGTATTTTGTCCAATCCTGCTCCAACTTGCTTGAAAAGACAGGCAAAATCCAAAGGACGTCCCTTTGGATGTGCCTGGGGGGCCATCACCGGGTCAGATCATGGCTCAAAAAGAATAAATACTCAAATGATGAAATGTATCAAAAAATATTGGCGGGCTGGGTCCTGACACACCCACGTCGACAGTTGTGAGTTTCACTTTCACTTTCACTTTCGCCTGGAGCGGGACAGAGCGCCAGGCGAAATTCGTGGGATCCGAGGGCTGATGCCCCAGTTCCCACTATTGGCCGAAAAAGGTTACACCTAAACACACACACACACACACACGCACATGCTGCTGGTTGAAAAAACTCGAACGTGCAAGTTTGGAAAGCAATGGGTGACCTTGTGTTTCCAAGTCGTTTGGGGGGGGGCAAATCCCTTGTGTTTCCAAGTCGTTTTGGGGGGCAAATCCCCTTTGTTGCTCAACTGTCTCACAGCCCAAAAATGATGAAATCCCAAGTCGTTTTGCGCAAATCCCTGCCCTCAAAAATAACCAAATCCCTTGTGTTCCTTGGGGGGTTGGTACGCCGTGGCGAGGGGGTCCGAATAGGGGGGGGGGAGGGGGGGTAAATGGCGTGGCGAGGGGTCGGCGACCAGGGGGGGGGAGGGGTGTACCATGGTTTTCCAACATATTTTCGTTCAAAAATCGCGAAAATCGCCGGTGGCGTGGCGAGGGTGTCCGCTAGGGGGGAGGGAGGTAAATGGCGTGGCGAGGCCCTCGGAGGGGGGGGGAGGGGAGGGGTGTACCAACCCCCCTTGTGGGCCAACATCAAAAAAAAAGTGGGGGGGTCCGGTCATGGCAGTAGCTTTGGCCGGGGGGGTAGTGGAGGCTAGGCGCGGCGCTCGGGGGGTCCGGGACACCCTCCCCCCCCCCCCCGCATGTCCCTGCGCGGCCGCCGGCGCCCCCCCCCCTAGACCCACTGTGCCTAGCATAGCCAAGAAAAAAAATTTGGTGAAAAATCGCGATTTTTTGAGGCCCAAAAATGAGCAAAAATGACCATTTACACAAAATGGCAAATTTGGGGGCCACGCGCTCTGCTCACCTTGTGTGCCAACATCAAAAAAAAGTGGGGGGGTCCGGTCATGGCAGTAGCTTTGGCCGGGGGGGTAGTGGAGGCTAGGCGCGGCGCTCGGGGGGTCCGGGACCCCCCTCCCCCCCCCCGCACGGCCCCTGCGCGGCCGCCGGCGCCCCCCCCCCCTAGACCCCCCCTCCCCCACTGTGCCTAGCATAGCCAAGAAAAAAAATTTTGGTGAAAAAAGCGATTTTTTGAGGCCCAAAAATGAGCAAAAATGAGCAAAAATGACCATTTTCGGACACAAAATGGCAAATTTGGGGGCCGCGCGCTCTGCGCGCGGCCAAAAAAGCACTTTTTGGGTCAAAAATGGCCCAAAAATGGAAAAAAATGACCGATTTTAGGATGTGTTCCGCCCGCGCGGCCCGCCGTCGGACCCCCTCCCCCCCCCCCCACTGTGCCTAGCCTCCAGTGGGGGTCGACCATATGGTCGGCCCACGGTCGACTCGGTCGCACTCCGTCGCCCTCGGTCGTGGGGGGGGGACCGAGGGCGACCGAGCTTCGGTTGTGGGGGTCGACCGAGGGCGACCATGGTCGAACCCCACCCCACAACCATACCCCCGCTCCCCAACCTTTTACGAACTTTAAAATGGCACCTTGGGTCCATTCCATTCGGGAAACAGCCAAGGGGGCCGAGGGATGTGCCCCAGAGCCCCTATTAGCTGAAAAAACAGGGGAGTGGGGGGTCCGTGGGGGGTCCGGGGAGGACGGGGGGGGTCCGGGGGGGGGGGTTGGTGTTTTCTGGCCGCACACACATTTTTCCGCAATGTGTCCCGATGGTGCCTCAGGAATGCAAAGGGGCTTTTGGCGCTGTTTTTGCTCCTACGGAACTTCGGAAATTGGGAAAATTTTTGGGAAATAATACCCCCAAATAATACCCCCCCCCTCGAGCCGGGGCTTCAGGCGAAAAAAAGTAATCATTGGGGGGTATTATTTGGGAGGGTTACCATGATCTAAGTGATTTTGTCGGTGATTTTGAATGTGGGGGGGGGGTAAGTCCGGGGGTTTTAATGTCATTCTGACATCAAAAAAAACCAGCAAAAAATAATTCCCGGAGAGCCGATGCCCAAAACAAGAAAGCTCGTATTTTGTCCAATCCTGCTCCAACTTGCTTGAAAAGACAGGCAAAATCCAAAGGACGTCCCTTTGGATGTGCCTGGGGGGCCATCACCGGGTCAGATCATGGGTCAAAAAGAATAAATACTCAAATGATGAAATGTATCAAAAAATATTGGCGGGCTGGGTCCTGACACCCACGTCGACAGTTGTGAGTTTCACTTTTCACTTTCACTTTCGCCTGGAGCGGACAGAGCGCCAGGCGAAATTCGTGGGATCCGAGGGCTGATGCCCCAGTTCCCACTATTGGCCGAAAAAGGTTACACCTAAACACACACACACACACACACACGCACATGCTGCTGGTTGAAAAAATCTCGAACGTGCAAGTTTGGGAAAGCAATGGGTGACCTTGTGTTTCCAAGTCGTTTGGGGGGGGCAAATCCCTTGTGTTTTCCAAGTCGTTTTGGGGGCAAATCCCCTTTGTTGCTCAACTGTCTCACAGCCCAAAAATGATGAAATCCCAAGTCGTTTTGCGCAAATCCCTGCCCTCAAAATAACCAAATCCCTTGTGTTCCTTGGGGGTTGGTACGCCGTGGCGAGGGGGTCCGAATAGGGGGGGGAGGGGGGGTAAATGGCGTGCGAGGGTCGGCGACCAGGGGGGGGAGGGGTGTACCATGGTTTTCCAACATATTTTCGTTCAAAAATCGCGAAAATCGCTGGTGGCGTGGCGAGGGTGTCCGGCTAGGGGGGGAGGGAGGTAAATGGCGTGGCGAGGCCCTCGGAGGGGGGGGAGGGGAGGGGTGTACCAACCCCCCTTGTGGGCCAACATCAAAAAAAGTGGGGGGTCCGGTCATGGCAGTAGCTTGGCCGGGGGGTAGTGGAGGCTAGGCGCGGCGCTCGGGGGTCCGGGACACCCTCCCCCCCCCCGCATGTCCCCTGCGCGGCCGCCGGCGCCCCCCCCCCCTAGACCCACTGTGCCTAGCATAGCCAAGAAAAAAAATTTGGTGAAAAAATCGCGATTTTTTGAGGCCCAAAAATGAGCAAAAATGACCATTTTCGGACACAAAATGGCAAATTTGGGGGCCACGCGCTCTGCGCGCGGCCAAAAAAGCACTTTTTTGGTCAAAAATGGCCCAAAAAATGGAAAAAAATGACCGATTTTAGGATGCGTTCCGCCGCGCGGCCGCCGTCGGACCCCCCTCCCTTGTGCATCCAAGTCGTTTTGGGGGGCAAATCCCTTGTGTTTCCAAGTCGTCTTGGGGGCAAATCCGTGTTGTTGCTCAAATGTCCGAGGGCCCAAAAAACAGCATAATCCCTTGTGTTTCCAAGTCGTTTTGCGCAAATCCCTGGCCTCAAAATAACCAAATCCCTTGTGTTCCTTGTGTGCCATCAAAAAAAGCGTGGGCGTCCGGTCATGACAGTAGCTTTGGCCTGGGGGGGGGTAGTGGGGGTCAACCATGATGCCACGGTGATGACCCGCGACATCCACAATTCCCTGGCGTTTGGGACCCAGAAATGGCACGGCACGGCACGGCACGGCACGGCACGGCACGGGCACGGCACGGGCACGGCACGGGCACGGCACGGCACGGCACGGCACGGCACGGCACGGCACGGCACGGCACGGCACGGCACGGCACGGCACCACGCGCGCTCTCGCGCGGCTCCTGTGCTCGCGCGTCGCCCGTGTCGGCGTGCTGTTCTTTTGCCGTCGGGACGGGTCAACGCATGCCGTTGCACCCGCCTGTCACTTGGGCGGTTTCACTTCGATTTCCGTTGGCCTGACCCTGAGGGGCGTGGGCCCATTCTTTTTTTGGCGGAGGAGATGGTGCTGCAATCTGCGAGGTTCTCACCTCGGCCGTGCACATTGGATGCGGACGGGGCCCACATTGATTCCATCTTCGGTCATCGATGCTCTTTGCCCTTGGACCCAGAAATTAGGAACGGCCAATCCTAATTTTGACTACCACCACCATATATCTCTCCCTGCTCCCAGTGCACAAGAACAATGCTCAAATGTTTCATTTCCAGAAAATGCTGCTCTTGTCCAAGGATTTCATTGTTTTTTAATTCTGATCGATGTGAGTGAACTTGTCCGAAGCGGGGTTCTACCGCACAATTTCTTCTGTGTTTCACTTTTTTCTGCTTTGTTCCCTGCCTTTGATGCCAGAGAAACGGGGGGTTTGAAATTTCTGGGAGAATTTTTTCAACAACCCAAATGAAGGTTTCTGAACAAAATTGTGCATGTGTGAGGGAAAAAAAACACAGCCAAACCTGTGTCACCAGGGATTTTCAACATTCTTTCTGTCTTCGTCGACCCCAAAAACGGAGGTCAGCCCCAACCTTTTGTCGAAAAATTTTCAATTGAACACCCGAATCCAGTTTCCTTTTTTTTTTGAGTTTTTCACATTTTTCCCTTGAGGTTTTGGGTAACATCACCAAGATGTCCCTCATTTGGGGGAACTCAACTTCTTTCACACAAAAAGGAGGCAAAATGACCTTTTTTTTTTTGGAATCAACACCCCCAAAAACCCGGGCAACGAGTCATATTCGACCAATGAGCTCACGAAAGAACCTGAAAATTAGAGCGCTCAAAATTAAAGACATTCCCCTTTTTTTTTGCCTTGGCAAAAGAGTGTTGAAAACTACCAAGGACCCATACACTCGGTTGGGCGTGTTTTTGGGGCCACCTGATGTGCTCCGCGGGGGTTATTGAGGTCGGCGGTTCCAAAAACGCCCTCCGTTTTTGGTTGCCGACCACCGAGAACGAGCAAACGGCCCCCGGCAATTTTCAGGCTCCTGTCCTAAATGCCTCAAAAATACCAGGGAGGGGTGCCATATCTCTGACTCGGTCAGTGGTTTGGACAAACCTGATGTGCTCCGTAAGGGGGTTTTTGAGGTCGGCGGTTCCAAAAACGTCGTCCATTTTTGGTGGCCGACCACCCAGGGCCGGCAAACACCCCCAGGGAATTATCTTGTCGCCTAAAATATTCCAGAAATAGGGGGGGGTGGCACATCTCCGATTGGTGCGTGGCTCCGTCCACCTGGTGTGCTCCGGAAGGGGTTTTCGAGGGCGGCGGTTCCAAAAACCTCGTCCACTCTTGGTGGCCAGCCACCAAAAAATTGGCAAACGGCCCCCAAATTGAGAAGCAGAAACTGCTTAAAATCAGGGACTCTGGTAGATTAAAATTTCTGGGTTACCCGGGAGTTGGGGGCCAAAAAATGTACGAGACAAACGTTTTTGAGGGTGCTGAATCCAAAAAAGTGGGTCATTTGGTTTAATTTTTCGTTTTAAGAAACTCGATTTTCCCAATTTGAGGGACATCTTGGCCATCATGGCCCCAAATTTTAAAGGAAAAGGGAGGAAACCACAGGAAAAACGCTGGTGCAACGTTGGTTGAAAAATTTCAGAGCAAGTTGGGAACCCCCCCATTTTTGGGGTCACCAAAGTCACAAAAAGCGTAGAAAACAAATGGTTGCACAGTTTTTCGTGCGAAATTTGCAACAAAAAAACTGCGCAATTTTCTTGCGCGGGAAGGTGCATGAAAAACTCTGGCCTTTTTTCGTTTGAAAAAAGTGTGGCCAGGCACAAAACATTCAAAGATGAAAAACACCGAAGATTGTTCAATTATTTAAATTCTGGTCACGGAGAATGAAAACACCTTGGAAACCAACACACCTTGGTAACAAGAGCAATCCGACAATTTAGATCCTTGGGGTGGACATTTCCGAGCCTGGGTCCAAGGCACCCGGACTCAATTGGGGCCAATCCTTCTGAGTCTTCCCGTCCAAACGAGAAGAATCGGAAGGATTCACCCATTATTAATCTCGGCGATAATAAGTGGAGATGGCAAAGCTGAAAGAAACAGCGTATGCAGACAACATATGTTGTTCCTGAGAAGATTCTCTATCCATCGGTACAATTGTCAGGTCCTGCATCCCAAAGGATCAAGAGTTCCGGAGTTGGTCCAAGCTTTTTTTTTGGTCCAAGCACTGCGATGCGGCAACAAAGTCGGCGACGCAAGCAAAGGTGCCCTCGACTTACCCCAGGTTTAAAGCACCCGTATGCCCCAAAGAACAGGTGGCCCGGTCGGCTGCCGCTGAACAAACCTACCCACTTTCTCCGCAACGTGTCGCAATGGTGCCTTAGTTATGCACTGCAAATTTGCGAATGGCAAGAATGCGCCTGTTGAAATACTGTTCCTCAATAAAAAGCCAGCTAGCCCCGTCCAAAACTTTTTGTGGCTGATAAAAAGTGCGATGAAAGAGTCTCTTTTTATGAGGCTGAAAATGCATCCGCTTTGGGTGCTTTTTGGTATAAAAAGAAACGACTGTGAAAAATTTGCTTTGTGATGCAAGCACCGAGCCCAAGTAAGTTCATTAGCTATCAACATTTCATGAATTGTCAGAAATATGACTGCTAACGTACAGCGAATACCGTACAGGTCATCAATAGGAGAGCAATAGAAATAGAAAGTGTCTAGAAAGTGGATGGAACCTCTTGGGTAGTTCTTGGGGGAGGCAATTCCAACCCCACCCCCCACGCAGGGAGGGGTCCGGGGGATCTGGGGGGGGGGCGGGGAGGTTCTGGGGGGGGGTGTTTTCTGGCCGCGCAGACAAAGAGGGGTCCTGAAAAAGCGTTGGCCGGCTCGGGGCCCAATTTTTTTTTCGCCCGAAACTGCCAACCTTTGCCACCGCTCCCCAACTTTTTACTAACTTAAAAATGGCACCTTGGATGTGCCTGGGGGTGGGGTAAGTCCGGGTCCGATCATGGCTCAAAAAGAATAAATGCTCAAATGATGAAATGTATCAAAAAATATTGGCGGGCTGGGTCCTGACACACCCACGTCGACAGTTGTGAGTTTCACTTTTCACTTTCACTTTCGCCTGGAGCGGGACAGAGCGCCAGGCGAAATTCGTGGGATCCGAGGGCTGATGCCCAGTTCCCACTATTGGCCGAAAAAGGTTACACCTAAACACACACACACATGCACATACTGCTGGTTGAAAAAATCTCGAACGTGCAATTTTGGAAAGCAATGGGTGACCAACTTTTGCCGGGAGTGGGGTCCAGAGGGAGGTTGAAGGGAATGGGGGGGGGAGGTTGGGTGGTGGGGGGGTGAGAATACAAAAAAAAAGCAAACAGCCGAGGGGTGATTCCCCAGGGCCTCATATAGGCCGATGAAAAACGACACATACGCATTAAATGTAACTTGCTCAACCGACGGAGGGTCCAAAAATGCAAAATCCCTTGTGCATCCAAGTCGTTTTGGGGGGCAAATCCCTGTTGTTGCTCAAATGTCCGAGGGCCCAAAATCTGTCTCAGGGCCCAAAAATAGCAAAATCCCTTGTGTTTCCAAGTCGTTTGTGGGGGGCAAATCCCCTTTGTTGCTCAACTGTCTCACAGCCCAAAAATGATGAAATCCCAAGTCGTTTTGCGCAAATCCCTGCCCTCAAAATAACCAAATCCCTTGTGTTCCTTGGGGGGTTGGTACGCCGTGGCGAGGGGGTCCGAATAGGGGGGGGGAGGGGGGTAAATGGCGTGGCGAGGGGTCGGCGACCAGGGGGGGGGGAGGGTGTACCATGGTTTTCCAACATATTTTCGTTCAAAAATCGCGAAAATCGCCGGTGGCGTGGCGAGGGGTCCGGCTAGGGGGGGGGGAGGTAAATGGCGTGGCGAGGCCCTCGGAGGGGGGGGAGGGGAGGGTGTACCAACCCCCCTTGTGTGCCAACATCAAAAAAAGTGGGGGGGGTCCGGTCATGGCAGTAGCTTTGGCCGGGGGGGGTAGTGGAGGCTAGGCGCGGCGCTCGGGGGTCCGGGACCCCCTCCCCCCGCACGGCCCCTGCGCGGCCGCCGGCGCCCCCCCCCCTAGACCCCCCTCCCCCACTGTGCCTAGCATAGCCAAGAAAAAAAATTTTGGTGAAAAAAGCGATTTTTTGAGGCCAAAAATGAGCAAAAATGAGCAAAAATGACCATTTTCGGGACAAAAGGCAAATTTGGGGCCGCGCGCTCTGCGCGCGGCCAAAAAAAGCACTTTTTGGGTCAAAAATGGCCCAAAAATGGAAAAAAAATGACCGATTTTAGGATGTGTTCCGCCCGCGCGGCCGCCCGTCGGACCCCCTCCCCCCCCCACTGTGCCTAGCCTCCAGTGGGGGTCGACCATATGGTCGGCCCACGGTCGACTCGGTCGCACTCCGTCGCCCTCGGTCGTGGGGGGGGACCGAGGGCGACCGAGCTTCGGTTGTGGGGGTCGACCGAGGGCGACCATGGTCGAACCCCACCCCACAACCACACCCCGCTCCCCAACCTTTTACGAACTTTAAAATGGCACCTTGGGTCCATCCATTCGGGAAACAGCCAAGGGGGCCGAGGGATGATGCCCCAGAGCCCCTATTAGCTGAAAAACAGGGGGTGGGGGGGTCCGTGGGGGGGTCCGGGGGACGGGGGGGGTTGGTGTTTTCTGGCCGCACACACATTTTTCCGCAATGTGTCCCGATGGTGCCTCAGGAATGCAAAGGGGCTTTTGGCGCTGTTTTTGCTCCCAATTTTCCAATCCCTTGTGTTCCTTGGGGGGTTGGTACGCCGTGGCGAGGGGGTCCGAATAGGGGGGGGGGGGGGGGTAAATGGTGTGGCAAGGGGGTTGGCGACCAGGGGGGGGAGGGGTGTACCATGGTTTTCCAACATATTTTCGTTCAAAAAATCGCGAAAATCGCCGGTGGCGTGGCGAGGGGGTCCGGCTAGGGGGGGGGGGAGGTAAATGGCGTGGCGAGGCCCTCGGAGGGGGGGGGGAGGGGAGGGGTGTACCAACCCCCCTTGTGTGCCAACATCAAAAAAAAGTGGGGGGGGGTCCGGTCATGGCAGTAGCTTTGGCCGGGGGGGGGGTAGTGGAGGCTAGGCGCGGCGCTCGGGGGGTCCGGGACCCCCCCCCCGCACGGCCCTGCGCGGCCACCGGCGCCCCCTCCCCCCATTGTGCCTAGCATAGCCAAGAAAAAAATTTTTGGTGAAAAAAGCGATTTTTTGAGGCCCAAAAATGAGCAAAAATGACCACTTTCGGACACAAAATGGCAAATTTTGGGGGCCGCGCACTTTGCGCGCGGCCAAAAAGCACTTTTTTGGGTCAAAAATGGCCCAAAAATGGAAAAAAATGACCGATTTTAGGATGCGTTCCGCCCGCGCGGCCGCCGTCGGACCCCCCTCCCCCCCCCACACTGTGCCTAGCCTCCAGTGGGGGTCGACCATATGGTCGGCCCACGGTCGACTCGGTCGCACTCCGTCGCCCTCGGTCGTGGGGGGGGACCGAGGGCGACCGAGCTTCGGTTGTGGGGGTCGACCGAGGGCGACCATGGTCGAACCCCACCCCACAACCACACCCCCGCTCCCCAACCTTTTACGAACTTTAAAATGGCACCTTGGGTCCACTCCATTCGGGAAACAGCCAAGGGGGCCGAGGGATGATGCCCCAGAGCCCCTATTAGCTGAAAAACAGGGGGTGGGGGGGGTCCGTGGGGGGTCCGGGGAGGACGGGGGGGGGGGTTGGTGTTTTCTGGCCGCACACACATTTTTCCGCAATGTGTCCGATGGTGCCTCAGGAATGCAAAGGGGCTTTTGGCGCTGTTTTTGCTCCTACGGAACCTCGGAAAACTGGGAAAATTTTTGGGAAATAATACCCCCCAAATAATACCCCCCCTCGAGCCGGGGCTTCAGGCGAAAAAAAATAATCATTGGGGGTATTATTTGGGAGGGTTACCATGATCTAAGTGATTTTGTCGGTGATTTTGAATGTGGGGGGGGGGTAAGTCCGGGGGTTTTCATGTCATTCTGACATCAAAAAAAACAGCAAAAAAATGATTCCCGGGAGAGCCGATGCCCAAAACAAGAAAGCTCGTATTTTGTCCAATCCTGCTCCAACTTGCTTGAAAAGACAGGCAAAAACATCCTTTGGATGTGCCTGGGGGGCCATCACCGGGTCAGATCATGGGTCAAAAAGAATAAATACTCAAATGATGAAATGTATCAAAAAATTTGGCGGGCTGGGACCCAGCGGTCCTGACACACCCACGTCGACAGTTGTGAGTTTCACTTTTCACTTTCACTTTCGCCTGGAGCGGGACAGAGCGCCAGGCGAAATTCGTGGATCCGAGGGCTGATGCCCCAGTTCCCACTATTGGCCGAAAAAGGTTACACCTAACACACACACACGCACATACCGCTGGTTGAAAAAATCTCGAACGTGCAATTTTGGAAAGCAATGGGTGACCAACTTTTGCCGGGAGTGGGGTCCGGGGGGAGGTTGAAGGGAATGTGGGGGGGGAGGTTGGGTGGTGGGGGGGTTGAGAATACACAAAAAAAACAAACAAACGGCCGAGGGATGATTCCCCAGGGCCTCATATAGGCCGATAAAAACCGACACACACACACACATTAAATGTAATTCTGATTTGTCTTCAGGTGGGAATTTCAAAAGTTTGGAAGCAAAAGACAAACTATTACACATTACATAAATAGACGATTTTTCTAAAATTTCCCACAGATGGTGGGGAATCAAATCAACTCTTCGGAAACCTAAACTGAAGCCCTCAAAGTACCATATCTAAAAGTATTTTGATTTCCACAAAACTCCCCGCAACTGGCCCGAGTTATGGCCATTTTTCGGCCAGTTTCGGCCATTCTGCCATTCTGTATTTTTTTGTATTTTGCATTTTGGCCGTAGGCCATACCATCCCCCCACCCATTATGTACCCCCCCCATTGTGTACCCCCTGGGGGGGAGGTACACAATGGGGGGGGATGGTAGCTCACTGTCATAACACTTTTTCTAAAGAATTTCCCAAAAAAGTGCTCAAAAATCGACGTTTTTGGGACGTTTTCAAAAAGTGATATTTGGCAAATGTGCTGAAAATTGACCATTTATTGCGAACATCCAAAAAGTTGCCAAAAATGACCCCTTTTGGCTGTTCGGTCGGGTCTGGGAATGGGACCTGGGTATGCCCCCATTGTGTACCTCCCCCCATTATGTACCCCCCCCAGTTTCGGCCTCCGGGGGGAGGTACATAATGGGGGGAGGATGGTAATCGCTTGTTTCGGGTTTGGGTGTGGGGGGGTGTGGGGGAGATGTGGGGAGGTGTGGCTGGGGTGTGGGGGGAGGTTTGGGGGGTGTGAGGGGTGTGGGGAGGGGGTGTGTCGGCAAATATCTGGTGTGGGCTAAAGCTGAAAGCAAAATTCGGTCACTGGTCCAGTGAACTTTCTTTGGTTTGTCTTTTCTGAAATTTTTAAAAACAACAAAACCAAAAAAAAATCAAAAGCATAAGGCCATGGGACGATGCCCCCTGGAGGGCCTCCCATAAGCTGCGAAAAAGATCATTCTCATACCATTATCATTAGAAAACATGCAGGTTTGCATAGAAAATCCGAAATCACCGGTGAAAAACATAGTTTCACACGGGAGGGAGGTTCGGGCCGTTTTGGCCATCTCCCCTGAATTGAAAGGCACCCGCGCGAGTGTTAGTGGGGGTGGGTATGGGGGGTTGTGTGGTATGTGGGGGCTATTTGCTGGCGGGGTGCCAATTATCTTGTCGCCTAAAATATTCCAGAAATAGGGGGGGGGTGGCACATCTCCGATGGGTGCGTGGCTCCGTCCACCTGGTGTGCTCCGGAAGGGGTTTTCGAGGGCGGCGGTTCCAAAAACCTCGTCCACTCTTGGTGGCCAGCCACCAAAAAATTGGCAAACGGCCCCAAATTGAGAAGCAGAAACTGCTTAAAATCAGGGATTCTGGTAGATTAAAATTTCTGGGTTACCCAGGAGTTGGGAGGCCAAAAAATGTACGAGACAAAGGTTTTTGAGGGTGCTGAATCCAAAAAAGTGGGTCATTTGGCTTAATTTTTCGTTTTAAGAAACTCGATTTTCCCAATTTGAGGGACATCTTGGCCATCATGGCCCCAAATTTTAAAGGAAAAGGGGAGGAAACCACAGGAAAAATGCTGGTGCAACGTTGGTTGAAAAATTTCAGAGCAAGTTGGGAACCCCCCCCATTTTTGGGGTCACCAAAGTCACAAAAAGCGTAGAAAACAAATGGTTGCACAGTTTTTCGTGCGAAATTTGCAACAAAAAAAAACTGCGCAATTTTCTTGCGCGGGAAGGTGCATGAAAAACTCTAGCCTTTTTTCTTTTGAAAAAAGTGTGGTTAGGCACAAAACATTCAAAGATGAAAAACACCGAAGATTGTTCAATTATTTAAATTCTGGTCACGGAGAATGAAAACACCTTGGAAACCAACACACCTTGGTAACAAGAACAATCCGACAATTTAGATCCTTGGGGTGGACATTTCCGAGCCTGGGTCCAAGGCACCCGGACTCAATTGGGGCCAATCCTTCTGAGTCTTCCCGTCCAAACGAGAAGAATCGGAAGGATTCACCCATTATTAATCTCGGCAATAATAAGTGGAGATGGCAAAGCTGAAAGAAACAGCGTATGCAGACAACATATGTTGTTCCTGAGAAGATTCTCCATCCATCGGTACAATTGTCAGGTCCTGCATCCCAAAGGATCAAGAGTTCCGGAGTTGGTCCAAGCTTTTTTTTTTTGGTCCAAGCACTGCGGTGCGGCAATGAAGTCGGCGACGCAAGCAAAGGTGCCCTCGACTTACCCCAGGTTTAAAGCACCCGTATGCCCCAAAGAACAGGTGGCCCGGTCGGCTGCCGCTGAACAAACCTACCCACTTTCTCCGCAACGTGTCGCAATGGTGCCTCAGTTATGCACTGCAAATTTGCGAATGGCAAGAATGCGCCTGTTGAAATATTGTTCTTCAATAAAAAGCCAGCTAGCCCCGTCCAAAACTTTTTGTGGCTGATAAAAAGTGCGATGAAAGAGTCTCTTTTTATGAGGCTGAAAATGCATCCGCTTTGGGTGCTTTTTGGTATAAAAAGAAACGACGGTGAAAAATTTGCTTTGTGATGCAAGCACCGAGCCCAAGTAAGTTCATTAGCTATCAACATTTCATGAATTGTCAGAAATATGACTGCTAACGTACAGCGAATACCGTACAGGTCATCAATAGGAGAGCAATAGAAATAGAAAGTGTCCAGAAAGTGGATGGAACCTCTTGGGTAGTTCTTGGGGAGGCAATTCCAACCCCCACCCCCCACACCGGGAGGGGTCCGGGGGGGGGGGTGTTTTCTGGCCGCGCAGACAAAGAGGGGCCCTGAAAAAGTGTTGGCCGGCTCGGGGCCCAATTTTTTTTCGCCCGAAACTGCCAACCCCTCCCCAACCTTTTACTAACTTAAAAATGGCACCTTGGATGTGCCTGGGGGTGGGGTAAGTCCGGGTCCGATCACGGTTCAAAAAGAATAAATGCTCAAATGATGAAATGTATCAAAAAATGTTGGCGGGCTGGGTCCTGACACACCCACGTCGACAGTTGTGAGTTTCACTTTTCACTTTCACTTTCGCCTGGAGCGGGACAGAGCGCCAGGCGAAATTCGTGGGATCCGAGGGCTGATGCCCCAGTTCCCACTATTGGCCGAAAAAGGTTACACCTAAACACACACACACGCACATACTGCTGGTTGAAAAAATCTCGAACGTGCAATTTTGGAAAGCAATGGGTGACCAACTTTTGCCGGGAGTGGGGTCCAGGGGAGGTTGAAGGGAATGTGGGGGGGGGGAGGTTGGGTGCTGGGGGGTGAGAATACAAAAAAAAAGCAAACAGCGATTTTTTGAGGCCCAAAAATGAGCAAAAATGACCACTTTCGGACACAAAATGGCAAATTTGGGGGCCGCGTGCTCTGCGCGCGGCCAAAAAAGCACTTTTTGGGTCAAAAATGGCCCAAAAATGGAAAAAAATGACCGATTTTAGGATGCGTTCCGCCCGCGCGGCCGCCGTCGGACCCCCCTCCCCCCCCACACTGTGCCTAGCCTCCAGTGGGGGTCGACCATATGGTCGGCCCACGGTCGACTCGGTCGCACTCCGTCGCCCTCGGTCGTGGGGGGACCGAGGGCGACCGAGCTTCGGTTGTGGGGGTCGACCGAGGGCGACCATGGTCGAACCCCACCCCACAACCACACCCCCGCTCCCCAACCTTCTACGAACTTTAAAATGGCACCTTGGGTCCATTCCATTCGGGAAACAGCCAAGGGGGCCGAGGGATGATGCCCCAGAGCCCCCTATTAGCTGAAAAACAGGGGGTGGGGGGGTCCGTGGGGGGTCCGGGGAGGACGGGGGGGGGTTGGTGTTTTCCGGCCGCACACACATTTTTCCGCAATGTGTCCCGATGGTGCCTCAGGAATGCAAAGGGGCTTTTGGCGCTGTTTTTGCTCCCAATTTTCCAATCCCTTGTGTTCCTTGGGGGGTTGGTACGCCGTGGCGAGGGGTCCGAATAGGGGGGGGGGGGGGGTAAATGGTGTGGCAAGGGGGTTGGCGACCAGGGGGGGGGAGGGGTGTACCATGGTTTTCCAACATATTTTCGTTCAAAAAATCGCGAAAATCGCCGGTGGCGTGGCGAGGGGGTCCGGCTAGGGGGGGGGAGGTAAATGGCGTGGCGAGGCCCTCGGAGGGGGGGGGGAGGGGAGGGGTGTACCAACCCCCCTTGTGTGCCAACATCAAAAAAAAGTGGGGGGGTCCGGTCATGGCAGTAGCTTTGGCCGGGGGGGGTAGTGGAGGCTAGGCGCGGCGCTCGGGGGGTCCGGGACCCCCCCCCCCGCACGGCCCCTGCGCGGCCACCGGCGCCCCCCCCCCTAGACCCCCCTCCCCCCATTGTGCCTAGCATAGCCAAGAAAAAAATTTTTGGTGAAAAAAGCGATTTTTTGAGGCCCAAAAATGAGCAAAAATGACCATTTTCGGACACAAAATGGCAAATTTTGGGGGCGCGCACTTTGCGCGCGGCCAAAAAGCACTTTTTTGGGTCAAAAATGGCCCAAAAAATGGAAAAAAAATGACCGATTTTAGGATGCGTTCCGCCCGCGCGGCCGCCGTCGGACCCCCCTCCCCCCCCACACTGTGCCTAGCCTCCAGTGGGGGTCGACCATATGGTCGGCCCACGGTCGACTCGGTCGCACTCCGTCGCCCTCGGTCGTGGGGGGGACCGAGGGCGACCGAGCTTCGGTTGTGGGGTCGACCGAGGGCGACCATGGTCGAACCCACCCCACAACCACACCCCCGCTCCCCAACCTTTTACGAACTTTAAAATGGCACCTTGGGTCCACTCCATTCGGGAAACAGCCAAGGGGGCCGAGGGATGATGCCCAGAGCCCCTATTAGCTGAAAAACAGGGGGTGGGGGGGTCCGTGGGGGGTCCGGGGAGGACGGGGGGGGGGTTGGTGTTTTCTGGCCGCACACACATTTTTCCGCAATGTGTCCCGATGGTGCCTCAGGAATGCAAAGGGGCTTTTGGCGCTGTTTTTGCTCCTACGGAACCTCGGAAAACTGGGAAAATTTTTGGGAAATAATACCCCCCAAATAATACCCCCCCTCGAGCCGGGGCTTCAGGCGAAAAAAATAATCATTGGGGGTATTATTTGGGAGGTTACCATGATCTAAGTGATTTTGTCGGTGATTTTGAATGTGGGGGGGGGTAAGTCCGGGGGTTTTCATGTCATTCTGACATCAAAAAAAACAGCAAAAAAATGATTCCCGGGAGAGCCGATGCCCAAAACAAGAAAGCTCGTATTTTGTCCAATCCTGCTCCAACTTGCTTGAAAAGACAGGCAAAAACGTCCCTTTGGATGTGCCTGGGGGGCCATCACCGGGTCAGATCATGGGTCAAAAAGAATAAATACTCAAATGATGAAATGTATCAAAAAATTTGGCGGGCTGGGACCCAGCGGTCCTGACACACCCACGTCGACAGTTGTGAGTTTCACTTTTCACTTTCACTTTCGCCTGGAGCGGGACAGAGCGCCAGGCGAAATTCGTGGGATCCGAGGGCTGATGCCCAGTTCCCACTATTGGCCGAAAAAGGTTACACCTAAACACACACACACGCACATACCGCTGGTTGAAAAAATCTCGAACGTGCAATTTTGGAAAGCAATGGGTGACCAACTTTTGCCGGGAGTGGGGTCCGGGGGGAGGTTGAAGGGAATGTGGGGGGGGGAGGTTGGGTGGTGGGGGGTTGAGAATACACAAAAAAAACAAACAAACGGCCGAGGGATGATTCCCCAGGGCCTCATATAGGCCGATAAAAACCGACACACACACACACATTAAATGTAATTCTGATTTGTCTTCAGGTGGGAATTTCAAAAGTTTGGAAGCAAAAGACAAACTATTACACATTACATAAATAGACGATTTTTCCAAAATTTCCCACAGATGGTGGGGAATCAAATCAACTCTTCGGAAACCTAAACTGAAGCCCTCAAAGTACCATATCTAAAAGTATTTTGATTTCCACAAAACTCCCCGCAACTGGCCCGAGTTATGGCCATTTTTCGGCCAGTTTCGGCCATTCTGCCATTCTGTATTTTTTGTATTTTGCATTTTGGCCGTAGGCCATACCATCCCCCCACCCATTATGTACCCCCCCCATTGTGTACCCCCTGGGGGGAGGTACACAATGGGGGGGGGGGATGGTAGCTCACTGTCATAACACTTTTTCTAAAGAATTTCCCAAAAAAAGTGCTCAAAAATCGACGTTTTGGGACGTTTTCAAAAAGTGATATTTGGCAAATGTGCTGAAAATTGACCATTTATTGCGAACATCCAAAAAGTTGCCAAAAATGACCCCTTTTGGGCTGTTCGGTCGGGTCTGGAATGGGACCTGGGTATGCCCCCATTGTGTATCTCCCCCCCCATTATGTACCCCCCCCCCAGTTTCGGCCTCCCGGGGGGAGGTACATAATGGGGGGGGATGGTAATCGCTTGTTTCGGGGTTTGGGGTGTGGGGGGGTGTGGGGGAGATGTGGGGAGTGTGGCTGGGTGTGGGGGAGGTTTGGGGGGTGTGAGGGGTGTGGGGAGGGGGTGTGTCGGCAAATATCTGGTGTGGGCTAAAGCTGAAAGCAAAATTCGGTCACTGGTCCAGTGAACTTTCTTTGGTTTGTCTTTTCTGAAATTTTTAAAAACAACAAAACCAAAAAAAAATCAAAAGCATAAAGGCCATGGACGATGCCCCCTGGAGGGCCTCCCATAAGCTGCGAAAAAGATCATTCTCATACCATTATCATTAGAAAACATGCAGGTTTGCATAGAAAATCCGAAATCACCGGTGAAAAACATAGTTTCACACGGGAGGGAGGTTCGGGCCGTTTTGGCCATCTCCCCTGAATTGAAAGGCACCCGCGCGAGTGTTAGTGGGGTGGGTATGGGGGTTGTGTGGTATGTGGGGCTATTTGCTGGCGGGGGTGCCAATTATCTTGTCGCCTAAAATATTCCAGAAATAGGGGGGGGGTGGCACATCTCCGATTGGTGCGTGGCTCCGTCCACCTGGTGTGCTCCGGAAGGGGTTTTCGAGGGCGGCGGTTCCAAAAACCTCGTCCACTCTTGGTGGCCAGCCACCAAAAATTGGCAAACGGCCCCCAAATTGAGAAGCAGAAACTGCTTAAAATCAGGGACTCTGGTAGATTAAAATTTCTGGGTTACCCAGGAGTTGGGAGGCCAAAAAATGTACGAGACAAAGGTTTTTGAGGGTGCTGAATCCAAAAAAGTGGGTCATTTGGCTTAATTTTTCGTTTTAAGAAACTCGATTTTCCCAATTTGAGGGACATCTTGGCCATCATGGCCCCAAATTTTAAAGGAAAAGGGGAGGAAACCACAGGAAAAATGCTGGTGCAACGTTGGTTGAAAAATTTCAGAGCAAGTTGGGAACCCCCCCCCCATTTTTGGGGTCACCAAAGTCACAAAAAGCGTAGAAAACAAATGGTTGCACAGTTTTTCGTGCGAAATTTGCAACAAAAAAAAACTGCGCAATTTTCTTGCGCGGGAAGGTGCATGAAAAACTCTAGCCTTTTTTCTTTTGAAAAAAGTGTGGTTAGGCACAAAACATTCAAAGATGAAAAACACCGAAGATTGTTCAATTATTTAAATTCTGGTCACGGAGAATGAAAACACCTTGGAAACCAACACACCTTGGTAACAAGAACAATCCGACAATTTAGATCCTTGGGTGGACATTTCCGAGCCTGGGTCCAAGGCACCCGGACTCAATTGGGGCCAATCCTTCTGAGTCTTCCCGTCCAAACGAGAAGAATCGGAAGGATTCACCCATTATTAATCTCGGCAATAATAAGTGGAGATGGCAAAGCTGAAAGAAACAGCGTATGCAGACAACATATGTTGTTCCTGAGAAGATTCTCCATCCATCGGTACAATTGTCAGGTCCTGCATCCCAAAGGATCAAGAGTTCCGGAGTTGGTCCAAGCTTTTTTTTTTGGTCCAAGCACTGCGGTGCGGCAATGAAGTCGGCGACGCAAGCAAAGGTGCCCTCGACTTACCCCAGGTTTAAAGCACCCGTATGCCCCAAAGAACAGGTGGCCCGGTCGGCTGCCGCTGAACAAACCTACCCACTTTCTCCGCAACGTGTCGCAATGGTGCCTCAGTTATGCACTGCAAACTTGCGAATGGCAAGAATGCGCCTGTTGAAATATTGTTCTTCAATAAAAAGCCAGCTAGCCCCGTCCAAAACTTTTTGTGGCTGATAAAAAGTGCGATGAAAGAGTCTCTTTTTATGAGGCTGAAAATGCATCCGCTTTGGGTGCTTTTTGGTATAAAAAGAAACGACGGTGAAAAATTTGCTTTGTGATGCAAGCACCGAGCCCAAGTAAGTTCATTAGCTATCAACATTTCATGAATTGTCAGAAATATGACTGCTAACGTACAGCGAATACCGTACAGGTCATCAATAGGAGAGCAATAGAAATAGAAAGTGTCCAGAAAGTGGATGGAACCTCTTGGGTAGTTCTTGGGGAGGCAATTCCAACCCCCACCCCCACGCAGGGAGGGGTCTGGGGGTCTGGGGGGGGCGGGGAGGTTCTGGGGGGGGGTGTTTTCTGGCCGCGTAGACAAAGAGGGGCCCTGAAAAAGCGTTGGCCGGCTCGGGGCCCAATTTTTTTTCGCCCGAAACTGCCAACCCCTCCCCAACCTTTTACTAACTTAATAATGGCACCTTGGATGTGCCTGGGGGTGGGGTAAGTCCGGGTCCGATCATGGCTCAAAAAGAATAAATGCTCAAGGTCCGGACTAAGAAAAAACTTTGTTCAAAAAAATTGGCGCCGCCAGAAAACCAGGATGGGGGGGGGTTGGACCAGGCTATTGCTTAAGAGGGGGGTCCAATGGCCAGCCATTGGACCCTTGAAAAAGCCACTGGCTAGACCCCCCCCTCAGGGGCAGGGTATTAAGTGAGCAGGGAGGGAGGACCACCCACCCTGTGCAAAAAAAAAACTTCTGGCACAAAACGCAGAAAAATTTTGTGGCCTTGAAAAAGGCTCAAGAATACCGTGAAAAAAAAAACAGTCAAAACATACACCAAAATTCTTCATCCTTTCCAGCATGAAGCGTTATTGTTTTTGAGATTCCCCGGGGGGGGTCCCGCACATCGATTCACTTAGTGGCCCCCCGGGGGTACTTTTTCCTGAGCCCAAACCCACCGACCAACTTTTTGAACCCCCCCCCCAGGTCAACCGCCCAGCCACTCACCCAAAATACAGCCAAAATCGGCCGAAAACGCTTAAAAGATTTTCCGGCTCGTCCTTTGGCTGGGCAAAAACCTGACCCACGGTGCACCCCCAGGGGGGTCCCGGGGCCCAAACCCACCCACTCTCAAACCCCCCCCCCGGGTGAGAGGGGTCACACAGGTGTCAAGTGAATGGTCTGAAGGGGGGGGGGGTGGTCTGGGCCCCCCTACCCCACTCCGCAAACCCACTCACTTAATACGCTGCCGGGGGTCCCCCCGACTGTGTTTGTTTTGGGGCATTTCCCACCCCAAAAAGTTGCCAAAAATGACCCCTTTTGGGCTGTTCGGTCGGGTCTGGGAATGGGACCTGGGTATGCCCCCATTGTGTACCTCCCCCCCATTATGTACCCCCCCCAGTTTCGGCCTCCCGGGGGAGGTACATAATGGGGGGGAGGATGGTAATCGCTTGTTTCGGGGTTTGGGGTGTGGGGGGGTGTGGGGGAGATGTGGGGAGGTGTGGCTGGGGTGTGGGGGAGGTTTGGGGGGTGTGAGGGGTGTGGGGGAGGGGGTGTGTCGGCAAATATCTGGTGTGGGCTAAAGCTGAAAGCAAAATTCGGTCACTGGTCCAGTGAACTTTCTTTGGTTTGTCTTTTCTGAAATTTTTAAAAACAACAAAACCAAAAAAAAATCAAAAGCATAAAGGCCATGGGACGATGCCCCCTGGAGGGCCTCCATAAGCTGCGAAAAAGATCATTCTCATACCATTATCATTAGAAAACATGCAGGTTTGCATAGAAAATCCGAAATCACCGGTGAAAAACATAGTTTCACACGGGAGGGAGGTTCGGGCCGTTTTGGCCATCTCCCCTGAATTGAAAGGCACCCGCGCGAGTGTTAGTGGGGGTGGGTATGGGGGTTGTGTGGTATGTGGGGCTATTTGCTGGCGGGGGTGCCAATTATTGCAATACCCCCAGAGTCCCCCTTTTTTAAATAACTCTGTGTGCATGGCCAGATTGGGGGGACCGCAAAAAGTTTATTTTTTCATTTATGTTTGAATGCAGAACTCCCAAAACCACAGGAACAAAAATGACAAACGTTACAGGGGTCGGGGGTATGGGGGGTCCGGTGGGGGGGGGGTTGGTGTTTTCTGGCCGCACACACAGAGAGGGGCCTTGAAAAAAGCGTTGGCCGGATTGGGGCCCAATTTCGCCCGAAACTGCCAACCATTGCCACCGCTTCCCAACCTTTTACTAACTTTAAAAATGGCGGGAAAGAGCCAAGGGGGCCGAGGGATGGTGCCCCACCGGTAACCTCTGTCCTCTGACCGGGGGGGCGGTCGTTGGACATAGGGTGGTGACCAAAAAGCTGTCCTTGACCAGGGGGGTCGTTGGACACGGGGTCGGGAACCGCGCCGCTGTCTCTCAGTAAGAAGTCATCCCTTTTCCGTAGTAATAGCAAATCCCCCTGCCAACGCTCCAAAAGGGATTTGCCCCCCAAAACGGCTTGGAAACACAAAGGATTTGCCCCGGCGCAAGGCGGTAGACTGGGGGGGGGGGCAGTGGGTGGTCGGCCGACTGGTCGACCGACTACCCACTCTAATGCGCTAACGGCTCCAGACCGCCAACTTTTAAGCCCTCCCCCCCCATGAAGAAAATCCAATGCAAACTAGCCGGTGGCTAGTCAGCGGTCATAAAAATGGTCTGTGGCGGGCCCAAAGCACCCGGAAATGGTCCGGATGGGTCCAAATAAGTGTCTTACGCCTAAATAAACACCACCAAATGGAAATCTTTGGTCGGCAGGGGTCGGTGGGCCTTGATGGGGGTCCGGAGGTGTAAAAAACCAACGATGAAACAAGGATTACATGAAAATCATTTAGAAATGCAACATACTCGGGGGCTAAATCATTTTTGTGGCTCACTTTGGCATAGGCGGGGGGGGCTCCGCCCCCGCACCCCCCCAAATAACAAAATCCCTTTTATGTTGGCAACATGCTCGGGGGCTAAGTCGTTTTTGTGGCTCACTTTGGCATAGGCGGGCGGGAGGGCTCCGCCCCCCGCACCCTCCCTCAAATAACAAAATCCCTTCTACGTTGGCAATAGACTTGGAGGGATAAGACCTTTTGTGCAAATTTTGACTGATATTGAAAATCCAATGGGGAGAGGTGTTGCTTAAGTGGCCCAAATGGACATTTTCCCCCAATTTTTTTGCATATTCACCCCCGATTGGGGGTTATGGAGCCATTTGGGTGGGTTTTGACTGGCGTTGAGGTGATTTAGACAAAAGTTATTTCCCGGGGGGGGGCTCAAAAGTCGGCGGTTTTGACCTGATAGTACCCCCCCCCCTAGTCGTATGACCGGGTTCCTGCAACCTGTGACCGGGGGGGGGGGTGGTCATAACACCCCCATAACCTGCAACCTGTGACCGGGGGGTGGTCATAGATGAGGGGGCGGTCGTAGAAGTGTGTGAAAACTGTCCCAAAATGGCAGATTTACCCCCCTCAAAATGTCCCATTCTTCAAAAATCCGGCGCTTCGCGCCGGCAGGGGGGACCTTATTTGGGGGGGTCCATTTCGGGGTTAAATTTTTCGCAACCTGCAACCTGTGACCGGGGGGGGGTTGTCATAAAACCCCCATGACCTGCAACCTGTGACCGGGGGGTGGTCATAAATGAGGGGTGGTTGTACGACTAGGGGGGGGGGGCACATTAGAGTGGGTAGTCGGCCGACTAGTCGGCTGACCAATTGGCGACCAGTCGGCAGACTACCCACTACCCCCCAGTCTACCGTTTGGCACTATTTGCCCCCAAAACGCCTTGGAAACACAAGGGATTTTGCTATTTTTGGGACCCTGGAACAGTTGAGCAACAAAAGGGATTTGCCCTCCAAGGCAACTTGGAAACACAAGGGATTTTGTATATTGGGGCCCTCCGTCAGTTGAGCAAGTGATTTGCCCCCCAAAACGGGTGGACAACACAAGGGATTTTGTTATTTTGGGGCCCTCGGACAGTTGAGCAAGAAAGGTATTTTGCCCCTTGAAACGGGTGGACAACACAAGGGATTCCGTTATTTTGGGGCCCTCAGGCAGTTGAACAACGAAAGGGATTCCCCCCCCCCAAACAGCTTGGAAACACGCCCCCCCAAAACGACTTGGAAACACAAGGGATTTGGCTGACGACAACCGGGGGTTGTCGTCAGCCTGCTGCTCTTTCTTGGCTTGGAAGCCACAAAGTTGCGCCAGAGAAGTGACAAAGCCTTGGAAACCCGTGTGCCGCTTGTAAAGGTTTTGAATTTGCACCACAACAGGTAACGACCCGTGACATCCACCATCCCCTGGCACCAGAAATTAGGAACGGCCAATCCTAATTTTGAGTACAATATTCTCTCCCTGTGAACAAGAACAATTGAACAAGAACAATGTTCAAATGCTTCATATTTGCTAGAAATTACTGCTCTTGTCCAAGGATTCTATTTTTTTTAATTTTGATCGATCTGCTTTCAGGATGTGAGTGAACTTGTCCGAAGTAAAGTACAATCGCACAATTTCTTCTGTGTTTCCCTTTTTTCTGCTTTGTTCCCTGCCTTCGATGCCAGAGAAACGGGTGGGGTTGAAATTTCTGGGAGAATTTTTTCAACAACCCCAAATGAAGGTTTTTGAACAAAATTGTGCATGTGTGAGAAAAAAAGAAACACAGCCAAATCTGTGCCACCAGGGATTTTCAAAATTTTTTTCTGTCTTCGTCGACCCCAAAAACGGAGGTCAGCCCCAACCTTTTTTTGTCGAACAATTTTCAATTGAACATCCGAATCAGGTTTTTTTTTGAGTTTTTCACATTTTTCCCTTGAGGTTTTGGGAAAGATCACCAAGATGTCCCTCATTTGGGGGAAATCAACTTCTTTAAAACAAAAAAAAATAGGCAAAATGGCCCCCTTTTTTTTGGAATCACCACCCCCAAAAACCCAGCGAACGAGTCATTTCCGACAATGAGCTCACGAAAGAACCTGAAAATTTGAGTGGCCAAAACTAGGGAGATTCCCCTCCTTTTTTTTTCCCTTGGCAAAAGACTGTTGAAAACTACTAAGGACCCCATACCCTCAATTGGGCGTGCTGTTAAGGCCACCTATTGTGCTCCGGCAGGGGGTTTTTGAGATCCGCGGTTCCAAAAGATCGTCCGTTTTTGGTGGCCGACCACCGAGAACGAGCAAACAGCCCCCGGCAATTTTCAGGCTCCTGTCCCAGTTGCCTCAAATATCCAAGAGGGGCAGGGGTGCCATATCTCTGACTCTGTGCGTGGTTTGGACCACCTGGTGTGCTCGTAAGGGGGTTTTGAGGTCGGCGGTTCCAAAAACGTCGTCCATTTTTGGTGGCCGACCACCCAGGGCCGGCAAACGCCCCCAGGGAATTATCTTGTCGCCTAAAATATTCCAGAAATAGGGGGGGGGTGGCACATCTCCGATTGGTGCGTGGCTCCGTCCACCTGGTGTGCTCCGGAAGGGGTTTTCGAGGGCGGCGGTTCCAAAAACCTCGTCCACTCTTGGTGGCCAGCCACCAAAAAATTGGCAAACGGCCCCCAAATTGAGAAGCAGAAACTGCTTTAAATCAGGGATTCTGGTAGATTAAAATTTCTGGGTTACCCGGGAGTTGGGGGGCCAAAAAATGTACGAAGCAAAGGTTTTTGAGGGTGCTGAATCCAAAAAAGTGGGTCATTTGGCTTAATTTTTCGTTTTAAGAAACTCGATTTTCCCAATTTGAGGGACATCTTGGCCATCATGGCCCCAAATTTTAAAGGAAAAGGGGAGGAAACCACAGGAAAAACGCTGGTGCAACGTTGGTTGAAAAATTTCAGAGCAAGTTGGGAACCCCCCCCCATTTTTGGGGTCACCAAAGTCACAAAAAGCGTAGAAAACAAATGGTTGCACAGTTTTTCGTGCGAAATTTGCAACAAAAAAAAACTGCGCAATTTTCTTGCGCGGGAAGGTGCATGAAAAACTCTAGCCTTTTTTCGTTTGAAAAAAGTGTGGTTAGGCACAAAACATTCAAAGATGAAAAACACCGAAGATTGTTCAATTATTTAAATTCTGGTCACGGAGAATGAAAACACCTTGGAAACCAACACACCTTGGTAACAAGAACAATCCGACAATTTAGATCCTTGGGGTGGACATTTCCGAGCCTGGGTCCAAGGCACCCGGACTCAATTGGGGCCAATCCTTCTGAGTCTTCCCGTCCAAACGAGAAGAATCGGAAGGATTCACCCATTATTAATCTCGGCAATAATAAGTGGAGATGGCAAAGCTGAAAGAAACAGCGTATGCAGACAACATATGTTGTTCCTGAGAAGATTCTCCATCCATCGGTACAATTGTCAGGTCCTGCATCCCAAAGGATCAAGAGTTCCGGAGTTGGTCCAAGCTTTTTTTTTTGGTCCAAGCACTGCGGTGCGGCAATGAAGTCGGCGACGCAAGCAAAGGTGCCCTCGACTTACCCCAGGTTTAAAGCACCCGTATGCCCCAAAGAACAGGTGGCCCGGTCGGCTGCCGCTGAACAAACCTACCCACTTTCTCCGCAACGTGTCGCAATGGTGCCTCAGTTATGCACTGCAAATTTGCGAATGGCAAGAATGCGCCTGTTGAAATATTGTTCTTCAATAAAAAGCCAGCTAGCCCCGTCCAAAACTTTTTGTGGCTGATAAAAAGTGCGATGAAAGAGTCTCTTTTTATGAGGCTGAAAATGCATCCGCTTTGGGTGCTTTTTGGTATAAAAAGAAACGACGGTGAAAATTTGCTTTGTGATGCAAGCACCGAGCCCAAGTAAGTTCATTAGCTATCAACATTTCATGAATTGTCAGAAATATGACTGCTAACGTACAGCGAATACCGTACAGGTCATCAATAGGAGAGCAATAGAAATAGAAAGTGTCCAGAAAGTGGATGGAACCTCTTGGGTAGTTCTTGGGGGAGGCAATTCCAACCCCCACCCCCCACGCAGGGAGGGTCTGGGGGGTCTGGGGGGGGGCGGGAGGTTCTGGGGGGGGGTGTTTTCTGGCCGCGTAGACAAAGAGGGCCCTGAAAAAGCGTTGGCCGGCTCGGGGCCCAATTTTTTTTTCGCCCGAAACTGCCAACCCCTCCCCAACCTTTTACTAACTTAATAATGGCACCTTGGATGTGCCTGGGGGTGGGGTAAGTCCGGGTCCGATCATGGCTCAAAAAGAATAAATGCTCAAGGTCCGGACTAAGAAAAAACTTTGTTCAAAAAAATTGGCGCCGCCAGAAAACCAGGATGGGGGGGGGTTGGACCAGGCTATTGCTTAAGAGGGGGGTCCAATGGCCAGCCATTGGACCCTTGAAAAAGCCACTGGCTAGACCCCCCCCTCAGGGGCAGGGTATTAAGTGAGCAGGGAGGAGGACCACCCACCCTGTGCAAAAAAAAACTTCTGGCACAAAACGCAGAAAATTTTGTGGCCTTGAAAAAGGCTCAAGAATACCGTGAAAAAAAAAACAGTCAAAACATACACCAAAATTCTTCATCCTTTCCAGCATGAAGCGTTATTGTTTTTGAGATTCCCCGGGGGGGTCCCGCACATCGATTCACTTAGTGGCCCCCCGGGGGTACTTTTTCCTGAGCCAAACCCACCGACCAACTTTTTGAACCCCCCCCCCAGGTCAACCGCCCAGCCACTCACCCAAAATACAGCCAAAATCGGCCGAAAACGCTTAAAAGATTTTCCGGCTCGTCCTTTGGCTGGGCAAAAACCTGACCCACGGTGCACCCCCAGGGGGGTCCCGGGCCCAAACCACCCACTCTCAAACCCCCCCCCCGGGTGAGAGGGGTCACACAGGTGTCAAGTGAATGGTCTGAAGGGGGAGGGGGGGTGGTCTGGGCCCCCCTACCCCACTCCGCAAACCCACTCACTTAATACGCTGCCGGGGGTCCCCCCGACTGTGTTTGTTTTGGGGCATTTCCCACCCCAAAAAGTTGCCAAAAATGACCCCTTTTGGGCTGTTCGGTCGGGTCTGGGAATGGGACCTGGGTATGCCCCCATTGTGTACCTCCCCCCCATTATGTACCCCCCCCAGTTTCGGCCTCCCGGGGGAGGTACATAATGGGGGGGAGGATGGTAATCGCTTGTTTCGGGGTTTGGGGTGTGGGGGGGTGTGGGGGGAGATGTGGGGAGGTGTGGCTGGGGTGTGGGGGAGGTTTGGGGGGTGTGAGGGGTGTGGGGGAGGGGTGTGTCGGCAAATATCTGGTGTGGGCTAAAGCTGAAAGCAAAATTCGGTCACTGGTCCAGTGAACTTTCTTTGGTTTGTCTTTTCTGAAATTTTTAAAAACAACAAAACCAAAAAAAAATCAAAAGCATAAAGGCCATGGGACGATGCCCCCTGGAGGGCCTCCCATAAGCTGCGAAAAAGATCATTCTCATACCATTATCATTAGAAAACATGCAGGTTTGCATAGAAAATCCGAAATCACCGGTGAAAAACATAGTTTCACACGGGAGGGAGGTTCGGGCCGTTTTGGCCATCTCCCCTGAATTGAAAGGCACCCGCGCGAGTGTTAGTGGGGGTGGGTATGGGGGTTGTGTGGTATGTGGGGGCTATTTGCTGGCGGGGGTGCCAATTATTGCAATACCCCCAGAGTCCCCCTTTTTTAAATAACTCTGTGTGCATGGCCAGATTGGGGGGACCGCAAAAAGTTTATTTTTTCATTTATGTTTGAATGCAGAACTCCCAAAACCACAGGAACAAAAATGACAAACGTTACAGGGGGTCGGGGGTATGGGGGGTCCGGTGGGGGGGGGGTTGGTGTTTTCTGGCCGCACACACAGAGAGGGGCCTTGAAAAAAGCGTTGGCCGGATTGGGGCCCAATTTCGCCCGAAACTGCCAACCATTGCCACCGCTTCCAACCTTTTACTAACTTTAAAAATGGCGGGAAAGAGCCAAGGGGGCCGAGGGATGGTGCCCCCCGGTACCTCTGTCCTCTGACCGGGGGGGCGGTCGTTGGACATAGGGTGGTGACCAAAAGCTGTCCTTGACAGGGGGGTCGTTGGACACGGGGTCGGGAACCGCGCCGCTGTCTCTCAGTAAGAAGTCATCCCTTTTCCGTAGTAATAGCAAATCCCCCTGCCAACGCTCCAAAAGGGATTTGCCCCCCCAAAACGGCTTGGAAACACAAAGGATTTGCCCCGGCGCAAGGCGGTAGACTGGGGGGGGGGGGCAGTGGGTGGTCGGCCGACTGGTCGACCGACTACCCACTCTAATGCGCTAACGGCTCCAGACCGCCAACTTTTAAGCCCTCCCCCCCCCATGAAGAAAATCCAATGCAAACTAGCCGGTGGCTAGTCAGCGGTCATAAAAATGGTCTGTGGCGGGCCCAAAGCACCCGGAAATGGTCCGGATGGGTCCAAATAAGTGTCTTACGCCTAAATAAACACCACCAAATGGAAATCTTTGGTCGGCAGGGGGTCGGTGGGCCTTGATGGGGGTCCGGAGGTGTAAAAAACCAACGATGAAACAAGGATTACATGAAAATCATTTAGAAATGCAACATACTCGGGGGCTAAATCATTTTTGTGGCTCACTTTGGCATAGCGGGGGGGGGCTCCGCCCCCGCACCCCCCAAATAACAAAATCCCTTTTATGTTGGCAACATGCTCGGGGCTAAGTCGTTTTTGTGGCTCACTTTGGCATAGGCGGGCGGGAGGGCTCCGCCCCCGCACCCTCCCTCAAATAACAAAATCCCTTCTACGTTGGCAATAGACTTGGAGGGATAAGACCTTTTGTGCAAATTTTGACTGATATTGAAAATCCAATGGGGAGAGGTGTTGCTTAAGTGGCCCAAATGGACATTTTCCCCCAATTTTTTTGCATATTCACCCCCGATTGGGGGGTTATGGAGCCATTTGGGTGGGTTTTGACTGGCGTTGAGGTGATTTAGACAAAAGTTATTTCCCGGGGGGGGGGCTCAAAAGTCGGCGGTTTTGACCTGATAGTACCCCCCCCCCTAGTCGTATGACCGGGTTCCTGCACCTGTGACCGGGGGGGGGTGGTCATAACACCCCCATAACCTGCAACCTGTGACCGGGGGGTGGTCATAGATGAGGGGGCGGTCGTAGAAGTGTGTGAAAACTGTCCCAAAATGGCAGATTTACCCCCCTCAAAATGTCCCATTCTTCAAAAATCCGGCGCTTCGCGCGGCAGGGGGGGACCTTATTTGGGGGGGTCCATTTCGGGGTTAAATTTTTCGCAACCTGCAACCTGTGACCGGGGGGGGGGTTGTCATAAAACCCCATGACCTGCAACCTGTGACCGGGGGGTGGTCATAAATGAGGGGTGGTTGTACGACTAGGGGGGGGGGGGCACATTAGAGTGGGTAGTCGGCCGACTAGTCGGCTGACCAATTGGCGACCAGTCGGCAGACTACCCACTACCCCCCAGTCTACCGTTTGGCACTATTTGCCCCCAAAACGCCTTGGAAACACAAGGGATTTTGCTATTTTTGGGACCCTGGAACAGTTGAGCAACAAAAGGGATTTGCCCTCCAAGGCAACTTGGAAACACAAGGGATTTTGTATATTGGGGCCCTCCGTCAGTTGAGCAAGTGATTTGCCCCCCAAAACGGGTGGACAACACAAGGGATTTTGTTATTTTGGGGCCCTCGGACAGTGAGCAAGAAAGGTATTTTGCCCTTGAAACGGGTGGACAACACAAGGGATTCCGTTATTTTGGGGCCCTCAGGCAGTTGAACAACGAAAGGGATTCCCCCCCCCAAACAGCTTGGAACACGCCCCCCAAAACGACTTGGAAACACAAGGGATTTGGCTGACGACAACCGGGGGTTGTCGTCAGCCTGCTGCTCTTTCTTGGCTTGGAAGCCACAAAGTTGCGCCAGAGAAGTGACAAAGCCTTGGAAACCCGTGTGCCGCTTGTAAAGGTTTTGAATTTGCACCACAACAGGTAACGACCCGTGACATCCACCATCCCCTGGCACCAGAAATTAGGAACGGCCAATCCTAATTTTGAGTACAATATTCTCTCCCTGTGAACAAGAACAATTGAACAAGAACAATGTTCAAATGCTTCATATTTGCTAGAAATTACTGCTCTTGTCCAAGGATTCTATTTTTTTTAATTTTGATCGATCTGCTTTCAGGATGTGAGTGAACTTGTCCGAAGTAAAGTACAATCGCACAATTTCTTCTGTGTTTCCCTTTTTTCTGCTTTGTTCCCTGCCTTCGATGCCAGAGAAACGGGTGGGGTTGAAATTTCTGGGAGAATTTTTTCAACAACCCAAATGAAGGTTTTTGAACAAAATTGTGCATGTGTGAGAAAAAAAGAAACACAGCCAAATCTGTGCCACCAGGGATTTTCAAAATTTTTTTCTGTCTTCGTCGACCCCAAAAACGGAGGTCAGCCCCAACCTTTTTTTGTCGAACAATTTTCAATTGAACATCCGAATCAGGTTTTTTTTTGAGTTTTTCACATTTTTCCCTTGAGGTTTTGGGAAAGATCACCAAGATGTCCCTCATTTGGGGGAAATCAACTTCTTTAAAACAAAAAAAATAGGCAAAATGGCCCCTTTTTTTTGGAATCACCACCCCCAAAAACCCAGCGAACGAGTCATTTCCGACCAATGAGCTCACGAAAGAACCTGAAAATTTGAGTGGCCAAAACTAGGGAGATTCCCCTCCTTTTTTTTTCCCTTGGCAAAAGACTGTTGAAAACTACTAAGGACCCATACCTCAATTGGGCGTGCTGTTAAGGCCACCTATTGTGCTCCGGCAGGGGGTTTTTGAGATCCGCGGTTCCAAAGATCGTCCGTTTTTGGTGGCCGACCACCGAGAACGAGCAAACAGCCCCCGGCAATTTTCAGGCTCCTGTCCCAGTTGCCTCAAATATCCAAGAGGGGCAGGGGTGCCATATCTCTGACTCTGTGCGTGGTTTGGACACCTGGTGTGCTCGTAAGGGGGTTTTGAGGTCGGCGGTTCCAAAAACGTCGTCCATTTTTGGTGGCCGACCACCCAGGGCCGGCAAACGCCCCCAGGGAATTATCTTGTCGCCTAAAATATTCCAGAAATAGGGGGGGGGTGGCACATCTCCGATTGGTGCGTGGCTCCGTCCACCTGGTGTGCTCCGGAAGGGGGTTTTCGAGGGCGGCGGTTCCAAAAACCTCGTCCACTCTTGGTGGCCAGCCACCAAAAAATTGGCAAACGGCCCCCAAATTGAGAAGCAGAAACTGCTTTAAATCAGGGATTCTGGTAGATTAAAATTTCTGGGTTACCCGGGAGTTGGGGGGCCAAAAAATGTACGAAGCAAAGGTTTTTGAGGGTGCTGAATCCAAAAAAGTGGGTCATTTGGCTTAATTTTTCGTTTTAAGAAACTCGATTTTCCCAATTTGAGGGACATCTTGGCCATCATGGCCCCAATTTTAAAGGAAAAGGGGAGGAAACCACAGGAAAAATGCTGGTGCAACGTTGGTTGAAAATTTCAGAGCAAGTTGGGAACCCCCCCATTTTTGGGGTCACCAAAGTCACAAAAAGCGTAGAAAACAAATGGTTGCACAGTTTTTCGTGCGAATTTGCAACAAAAAAAAACTGCGCAATTTTCTTGCGCGGGAAGGTGCATGAAAATCTAGCCTTTTTTCGTTTGAAAAAAGTGTGGTTAGGCACAAAACATTCAAATGATGAAAAACACCGAAGATTGTTCAATTATTTAAATTCTGGTCACGGAGAATGAAAACACCTTGGAAACCAACACCTTGGTAACAAGAACAATCCGACAATTTAGATCCTTGGGGTGGACATTTCCGAGCCTGGGTCCAAGGCACCCGGACTCAATTGGGGCCAATCCTTCTGAGTCTTCCGTCCAAACGAGAAGAATCGGAAGGATTCACCCATTATTAATCTCGGCATATAATAAGTGGAGATGGCAAAGCTGAAAGAAACAGCGTATGCAGACAACATATGTTGTTCCTGAGAAGATTCTCCATCCATCGGTACAATTGTCAGGTCCTGCATCCCAAAGGATCAAGAGTTCCGGAGTTGGTCCAAGCTTTTTTTTTTTGGTCCAAGCACTGCGGTGCGGCAATGAAGTCGGCGACGCAAGCAAAGGTGCCCTCGACTTACCCCAGGTTTAAAGCACCCGTATGCCCCAAAGAACAGGTGGCCCGGTCGGCTGCCGCTGAACAAACCTACCCACTTTCTCCGCAACGTGTCGCAATGGTGCCTCAGTTATGCACTGCAAATTTGCGAATGGCAAGAATGCGCCTGTTGAAATATTGTTCTTCAATAAAAAGCCAGCTAGCCCCGTCCAAAACTTTTTGTGGCTGATAAAAAGTGCGATGAAAGAGTCTCTTTTTATGAGGCTGAAAATGCATCCGCTTTGGGTGCTTTTTGGTATAAAAAGAAACGACGGTGAAAAATTTGCTTTGTGATGCAAGCACCGAGCCCAAGTAAGTTCATTAGCTATCAACATTTCATGAATTGTCAGAAATATGACTGCTAACGTACAGCGAATACCGTACAGGTCATCAATAGGAGAGCAATAGAAATAGAAAGTGTCCAGAAAGTGGATGGAACTCTTGGGTAGTTCTTGGGGGAGGCAATTCCAACCCCCACCCCCCACACCGGGAGGGGTCCGGGGGGGGGGGTGTTTTCTGGCCGCGCAGACAAAGAGGGGCCCTGAAAAAGCGTTGGCCGGCTCGGGGCCCAATTTTTTTTTCGCCCGAAACTGCCAACCCCTCCCCAACCTTTTACTAACTTAAAAATGGCACCTTGGATGTGCCTGGGGGTGGGGTAAGTCCGGGTCCGATCACGGTCAAAAAGAATAAATGCTCAAATGATGAAATGTATCAAAAAATGTTGGCGGGCTGGGTCCTGACACACCCACGTCGACAGTTGTGAGTTTCACTTTTCACTTTCACTTTCGCCTGGAGCGGGACAGAGCGCCAGGCGAAATTCGTGGGATCCGAGGGCTGATGCCCCAGTTCCCACTATTGGCCGAAAAAGGTTACACCTAAACACACACACACGCACATACTGCTGGTTGAAAAAATCTCGAACGTGCAATTTTGGAAAGCAATGGGTGACCAACTTTTGCCGGGAGTGGGGTCCAGGGGAGGTTGAAGGGAATGTGGGGGGGGGGAGGTTGGGTGCTGGGGGGGTGAGAATACAAAAAAAAAGCAAACAGCGATTTTTTGAGGCCCAAAAATGAGCAAAAATGACCACTTTCGGACACAAAATGGCAAATTTGGGGCCGCGTGCTCTGCGCGCGGCCAAAAAAGCACTTTTTGGGTCAAAAATGGCCCAAAATGGAAAAAAATGACCGATTTTAGGATGCGTTCCGCCCGCGCGGCCGCCGTCGGACCCCCTCCCCCCCCACACTGTGCCTAGCCTCCAGTGGGGGTCGACCATATGGTCGGCCCACGGTCGACTCGGTCGCACTCCGTCGCCCTCGGTCGTGGGGGGGACCGAGGGCGACCGAGCTTCGGTTGTGGGGGTCGACCGAGGCGACCATGGTCGAACCCACCCCACAACCACACCCCCGCTCCCCAACTTCTACGAACTTTAAAATGGCACCTTGGGTCCATTCCATTCGGGAAACAGCCAAGGGGGCGAGGGATGATGCCCAGAGCCCCCTATTAGCTGAAAAACAGGGGGGGGGGGGGGTCCGTGGGGGGGTCCGGGAGGACGGGGGGGGGGGGTTGGTGTTTTCCGCATGTGTCCCGATGGTGCCTCAGGAATGCAAAGGGGCTTTTGGCGCTGTTTTGCTCCCAAATTTTCCAATCCCTTGTGTTCCTTGGGGGGTTGGTACGCCGTGGCGAGGGGGTCCGAATAGGGGGAGGGGGGGGTAAATGGTGTGGCAAAGGGGTTGGCGACCAGGGGGGGGGAGGGGTGTACCATGGTTTTCCAACATATTTTCGTTCAAAAAAATCGCGAAAATCGCCGGTGGCGTGGCGAGGGGGTCCGGCTAGGGGGGGGGAGGTAAATGGCGTGGCGAGGCCCTCGGAGGGGGGGGGAGGGAGGGGTGTACCAACCCCCTTGTGTGCCAACATCAAAAAAAAGTGGGGGGGTCCGGTCATGGCAGTAGCTTTGGCCGGGGGGGGTAGTGGAGGCTAGCGCAGCGCTCGGGGGGTCCGGGACCCCCCCCGCACGGCGCGCGGCCCGCCGCCGCCCGCGCCACCGCGCCCCCCCCCCCCTCCCCCCCTCCCCACTGTGCCTAGCATAGCCAGAAAAAAATTTTTTGGTGAAAAAAGCGATTTTTTGAGGCCCAAAAATGAGCAAAAATGACCATTTTCGGACACAAATGGCAAATTTTGGGGGCGCGCGCTCTGCGCGCGGCCAAAAAAGCACTTTTTTGAGTCAAAAATGGCCCAAAAAATGGAAAAAAAAAATGACCGATTTTAGGATGCGTTCCGCCCGCGCGGCCGCCGTCGACCCCCTCCCCCCCCGCCTGTGCCTAGCCTCCAGTGGGGTAGACCGTATGGTCGGCCCACGGTCGACTCGGTCGCACTCCATCGCCCTCGGTCGTGGGGGGGGACCGAGGGCGACCGAGCTTTGGTTGTGGGGTCGACCGAGGGCGACCATGGTCGAACCCCACCCCACAACCACACCCGCCCCGCTCCCAACCTTTTACGAACTTTAAAATGGCACCTTGGGTCCATTCCATTCGGGAAACAGCCAAGGGGGCCGAGGATGATGCCCAGAGCCCCCTATTACCAACCCCCCTTGTGTGCCAACATCAAAAAAGTGGGGGGGTCGGTCATGGCAGTAGCTTGGCCGGGGGGGGGGTAGTGGAGGCTAGGCGCGGCGCTCGGGGGGTCCGGGACCCCCCCCCCCCCCCCGCACTCCCCTGCGCGGCCGCCGGCGCCCCCCCCCCCTAGACCCCTCCCCACTATGCCTAGCATAGCCAAGAAAAAAAATTTTGGTGAAAAATCGCGATTTTTTAGGCCCAAAAATGAGCAAAAATGACCATTTTCGGACACAAAATGGCAAATTTGGGGGGCCGCGCGCTCTGCGCGCGGCAAAAAAGCACTTTTTTGGTCAAAAATGGCCCAAAATGCAAAAAATGACCGATTTTAGGATGCGTTCCGCCCGCGCGGCCGCGCGTCGGACCCCCCTCCCTTGTGCATCCAAGTCGTTTGGGGGCAAATCCCTTGTGTTTCCAAGTCGTCTTGGTGGGCAAATCCGTGTTGTTGCTCAAATGTCCGAGGGCCCAAAAAATAGCACATTCCCTTGTGTTTCCAAGTCGTTTTGCGCAAATCCCCGGCCTCAAAATAACCAAATCCCTTGTGTTCCTTGTGTGCCATAAAAAAAGCGTGGGGGTCCGGTCATGACAGTAGCTTTGGCCTGGGGGGGGGGTAGTGGGGTCGACCATGATGCCACGGTGATGACCCGCGACATCCACAATTCCCTGGCGTTTGGGACCAGAAATGGCACGGCACGGCACGGGGCACGGCACGGCACGGCACGGCATACGGCACGGCACGGCACGGCACGGCACGGCACGGCACGGCACGGCACGGCACGGCACGGCACGGCACGGCGCGCTCGTCGCGCGGCTCCTGTGCTCGCGCGTCGCCCGTGTCGGCGTGCTGTTCTTTTGCCGTCGGGACGGGTCACCGCATGCCGTTGCACCCGCCTGTCACTTGGGCGGTTTCACTTCGATTTCCGTTGGCCTGACCCTGAGGGCGTGGGCCCATTCTTTTTTTGGCGGGGAGATGGTGCTGCAATCTGCGAGTTTCTCACCTCGGCCGTGCACATTGGATGCGGACGGGGCCCACATTGCTTCCATCTTCGGTCATCGCTTTGCCCTTGGACCCAGAAATTAGGAACGGCCAATCCTAATTTTGACTACTACCACCATATATCTCTCCCTGCTCCCAGTGCACAAGAACAATGCTCAAATGTTTCATTTCCAGAAAATGCTGCTCTTGTCCAAGGATTCATTGTTTTTTTAATTCTGATCGATGTGAGTGAACTTGTCCGAAGCGGGGTTCTACCGCACAATTTCTTCTGTGTTTCACTTTTTTCTGCTTTGTTCCCTGCCTTTGATGCCAGAGAAACGGGGGGTTTGAAATTTCTGGGAGAATTTTTTCAACAACCCAAATGAAGGTTTCTGAACAAAATTGTGCATGTGTGAGGGAAAAAAAAAACACAGCCAAACCTGTGTCACCAGGGATTTTCAACATTCTTTCTGTCTTCGTCGACCCCAAAAACGGAGGTCAGCCCCAACCTTTTGTCGAAAAATTTTCAATTGAACACCCGAATCCAGTTTCCTTTTTTTTTTTGAGTTTTTCACATTTTCCCTTGAGGTTTTGGGTAACATCACCAAGATGTCCCTCATTTGGGGGGAACTCAACTTCTTTCAAACAAAAAGGAGGCAAAATGACCTTTTTTTTTGGAATCACACCCCCAAAAACCCAGGCAACGAGTCATATTCGACCAATGAGCTCACGAAAGAACCTAAAAATTAGAGCGCTCAAAATTAAAGACATTCCCCCTTTTTTTTTTGCCTTGGCAAAAGACTATTGAAAACTACCAAGGACCCCATACACTCGGTTGGGCGTGTTTTTGGGGCCACCTGATGTGCTCCGCGGGGGTTATTGAGGTCGGCGGTTCCAAAAACGCCGTCCGTTTTTGGTGGCCGACCACCGAGAACGAGCAAACGCCCCCGGCAATTTTCAGGCTCCTGTCCTAAATGCCTCAAAAATACCAGGGAGGGAGGGGTGCCATATCTCTGACTCGGTGAGTGGTTTGGACAAACCTGATGTGCTCCGTAAGGGGGTTTTTGAGGTCGGCGGTTCCAAAAACGTCGTCCATTTTTGGTGGCCGACCACCCAGGGCCGGCAAACGCCCCCAGGGAATTATCTTGTCGCCTAAAATATTCCAGAAATAGGGGGGGGTGGCACATCTCCGATTGGTGCGTGGCTCCGTCCACCTGGTGTGCTCCGGAAGGGGTTTTCGAGGGCGGCGGTTCCAAAAACCTCGTCCACTCTTGGTGGCCAGCCACCAAAAAATTGGCAAACGGCCCCCAAATTGAGAAGCAGAAACTGCTTAAAATCAGGGACTCTGGTAGATTAAAATTTCTGGGTTACCCGGGAGTTGGGGGGCCAAAAAATGTACGAGACAAACGTTTTTGAGGGTGCTGAATCCAAAAAAGTGGGTCATTTGGTTTAATTTTTCGTTTTAAGAAACTCGATTTTCCCAATTTGAGGGACATCTTGGCCATCATGGCCCCAAATTTTAAAGGAAAAGGGGAGGAAACCACAGGAAAAACGCTGGTGCAACGTTGGTTGAAAAATGTCAGAGCAAGTTGGGAACCCCCCCCCATTTTTGGGGTCACCAAAGTCACAAAAAGCGTAGAAAACAAATGGTTGCACAGTTTTTCGTGCGAAATTTGCAACAAAAAAAACTGCGCAATTTTCTTGCGCGGGAAGGTGCATGAAAAACTCTGGCCTTTTTTCGTTTGAAAAAAGTGTGGCCAGGCACAAAACATTCAAAGATGAAAAACACCGAAGATTGTTCAATTATTTAAATTCTGGTCACGGAGAATGAAAACACCTTGGAAACCAACACACCTTGGTAACAAGAGCAATCCGACAATTTAGATCCTTGGGGTGGACATTTCCGAGCCTGGGTCCAAGGCACCCGGACTCAATTGGGGCCAATCCTTCTGAGTCTTCCCGTCCAAACGAGAAGAATCGGAAGGATTCACCCATTATTAATCTCGGCGATAATAAGTGGAGATGGCAAAGCTGAAAGAAACAGCGTATGCAGACAACATATGTTGTTCCTGAGAAGATTCTCTATCCATCGGTACAATTGTCAGGTCCTGCATCCCAAAGGATCAAGAGTTCCGGAGTTGGTCCAAGCTTTTTTTTTGGTCCAAGCACTGCGATGCGGCAACAAAGTCGGCGACGCAAGCAAAGGTGCCCTCGACTTACCCCAGGTTTAAAGCACCCGTATGCCCCAAAGAACAGGTGGCCCGGTCGGCTGCCGCTGAACAAACCTACCCACTTTCTCCGCAACGTGTCGCAATGGTGCCTTAGTTATGCACTGCAAATTTGCGAATGGCAAGAATGCGCCTGTTGAAATACTGTTCCTCAATAAAAAGCCAGCTAGCCCCGTCCAAAACTTTTTGTGGCTGATAAAAAGTGCGATGAAAGAGTCTCTTTTTATGAGGCTGAAAATGCATCCGCTTTGGGTGCTTTTTGGTATAAAAAGAAACGACTGTGAAAAATTTGCTTTGTGATGCAAGCACCGAGCCCAAGTAAGTTCATTAGCTATCAACATTTCATGAATTGTCAGAAATATGACTGCTAACGTACAGCGAATACCGTACAGGTCATCAATAGGAGAGCAATAGAAATAGAAAGTGTCTAGAAAGTGGATGGAACCTCTTGGGTAGTTCTTGGGGGAGGCAATTCCAACCCCCACCCCCACGCAGGGAGGGGTCCGGGGGATCTGGGGGGGGGGCGGGGAGGTTCTGGGGGGGTGTTTTCTGGCCGCGCAGACAAAGAGGGGTCCTGAAAAAGCGTTGGCCGGCTCGGGGCCCAATTTTTTTTTCGCCCGAAACTGCCAACCTTTGCCACCGCTCCCCAACTTTTTACTAACTTAAAAATGGCACCTTGGATGTGCCTGGGGGTGGGGTAAGTCCGGGTCCGATCATGGCTCAAAAAGAATAAATGCTCAAATGATGAAATGTATCAAAAAATATTGGCGGGCTGGGTCCTGACACACCCACATCGACAGTTGTGAGTTTCACTTTTCACTTTCACTTTCGCCTGGAGCGGGACAGAGCGCCAGGCGAAATTCGTGGGATCCGAGGGCTGATGCCCCAGTTCCCACTATTGGCCGAAAAAGGTTACACCTAAACACACACACACACACATGCACATACTGCTGGTTGAAAAAATCTCGAACGTGCAATTTTGGAAAGCAATGGGTGACCAACTTTTGCCGGGAGTGGGGTCCAGAGGGAGGTTGAAGGGAATGTGGGGGGGGAGGTTGGGTGGTGGGGGGGTGAGAATACAAAAAAAAAGCAAACAGCCGAGGGTGATTCCCCAGGGCCTCATATAGGCCGATGAAAAACGACACATACGCATTAAATGTAACTTGCTCAACCGACGGAGGGTCCAAAAATGCAAAATCCCTTGTGCATCCAAGTCGTTTTGGGGGGCAAATCCCTGTTGTTGCTCAAATGTCCGAGGGCCCAAAATCTGTCTCAGGGCCCAAAAATAGCAAAATCCCTTGTGTTTCCAAGTCGTTTGGGGGGGGGGGGCAAATCCCTTGTGTTTCCAAGTCGTTTTGGGGGCAAATCCCCTTTGTTGCTCAACTGTCTCACAGCCCAAAAATGATGAAATCCCAAGTCGTTTTGCGCAAATCCCTGCCCTCAAAATAACCAAATCCCTTGTGTTCCTTGGGGGTTGGTACGCCGTGGCGAGGGGGTCCGAATAGGGGGGGGAGGGGGGTAAATGGCGTGGCGAGGGGTCGGCGACCAGGGGGGGGGGTGTACCATGGTTTTCCAACATATTTTCGTTCAAAAAATCGCGAAAATCGCCGGTGGCGTGGCGAGGGTGTCCGGCTAGGGGGGGGGGAGGTAAATGGCGTGGCGAGGCCCTCGGAGAGGGGGGGAGGGGAGGGGTGTACCAACCCCCCTTGTGGGCCAACATCAAAAAAAGTGGGGGGGTCCGGTCATGGCAGTAGCTTTGGCCGGGGGGTAGTGGAGGCTAGGCGCGGCGCTCGGGGGTCCGGGACACCCTCCCCCCCCCCGCATGTCCCCTGCGCGGCCGCCGGCGCCCCCCCCCCAGACCCACTATGCCTAGCATAGCCAAGAAAAAAATTTTTGGTGAAAAAATCGCGATTTTTGAGGCCCAAAAATGAGCAAAAATGACCATTTTCGGACACAAAATGGCAAATTTGGGGCCACGCGCTCTGCGCGCGGCCAAAAAAGCACTTTTTTGGTCAAAAATGGCCCAAAAAATGGAAAAAAATGACCGATTTTAGGATGCGTTCCGCCCGCGCGGCCGCCGTCGGACCCCCCTCCCTTGTGCATCCAAGTCGTTTTGGGGGCAAATCCC
Organism: Euglena gracilis; assembly: GCA_900893395.1. Taxonomy (NCBI): domain Eukaryota; phylum Euglenozoa; class Euglenophyceae; order Euglenales; family Euglenaceae; genus Euglena; species Euglena gracilis. Next base: position 57,985 of record CAAHFI010226954.1, read on the forward strand.
TTGTGTTTCCAAGTCGTCTTGGGGGCAAATCCGTGTTGTTGCTCAAATGTCCGAGGGCCCAAAAAACAGCATAATCCCTTGTGTTTCCAAGTCGTTTTGCGCAAATCCCTGGCCTCAAAATAACCAAATCCCTTGTGTTCCTTGTGTGCCATCAAAAAAAGCGTGGGGGTCCGGTCATGACAGTAGCTTTGGCCTGGGGGGGGGGTAGTGGGGGTCGACCATGATGCCACGGTGATGACCCGCGACATCCACAATTCCCTGGCGTTTGGGACCCAGAAATGGCACGGCACGGCACGGCACGGCACGGGCACGGCACGGCACGGCACGGGCACGGCACGGGCACGGCACGGGCACGGCACGGCACGGCACGGCACGGCACGGCACGGCACGGCACGGCACGGCACGGCACGGCACGGCACGGCACGGCACGGCACGGCACGGCACGGCACGGCACGGCACGGCACGGCACCACGCGCGCTCTCGCGCGGCTCCTGTGCTCGCGCGTCGCCCGTGTCGGCGTGCTGTTCTTTTGCCGTCGGGACGGGTCACGCATGCCGTTGCACCCGCCTGTCACTTGGGCGGTTTCACTTCGATTTCCGTTGGCCTGACCCTGAGGGGCGTGGGCCCATTCTTTTTTTGGCGGAGGAGATGGTGCTGCAATCTGCGAGTTCTCACCTCGGCCGTGCACATTGGATGCGGACGGGGCCCACATTGATTCCATCTTCGGTCATCGATGCTCTTTGCCCTTGGACCCAGAAATTAGGAACGGCCAATCCTAATTTTGACTACACCACCATATATCTCTCCCTGCTCCCAGTGCACAAGAACAATGCTCAAATGTTTCATTTCCAGAAAATGCTGCTCTTGTCCAAGGATTTCATTGTTTTTTTTAATTCTGATCGATGTGAGTGAACTTGTCCGAAGCGGGGTTCTACCGCACAATTTCTTCTGTGTTTCACTTTTTTCTGCTTTGTTCCCTGCCTTTGATGCCAGAGAAACGGGGGGTTTGAAATTTCTGGGAGAATTTTTTCAACAACCCAAATGAAGGTTTCTGAACAAAATTGTGCATGTGTGAGGGAAAAAAAAACAGCCAAACCTGTGTCACCAGGGATTTTCAACATTCTTTCTGTCTTCGTCGACCCCAAAAACGGAGGTCAGCCCCAACCTTTTGTCGAAAAATTTTCAATTGAACACCCGAATCCAGTTTCCCTTTTTTTTTTGAGTTTTTCACATTTTTCCCTTGAGGTTTTGGGTAACATCACCAAGATGTCCCTCATTTGGGGGGAACTCAACTTCTTTCAACAAAAAGGAGGCAAAATGACCTTTTTTTTTTGGAATCAACACCCCCAAAAACCCGGGCAACGAGTCATATTCGACCAATGAGCTCACGAAAGAACCTGAAAATTAGAGCGCTCAAAATTAAAGACATTCCCCCTTTTTTTTTTGCCTTGGCAAAAGAGTGTTGAAAACTACCAAGGACCCCATACACTCGGTTGGGCGTGTTTTTGGGGCCACCTGATGTGCTCCGCGGGGGGTTATTGAGGTCGGCGGTTCCAAAAACGCCCTCCGTTTTTGGTGCCGACCACCGAGAACGAGCAAACGGCCCCCGGCAATTTTCAGGCTCCTGTCCTAAATGCCTCAAAAATACCAGGGAGGGAGGGGTGCCATATCTCTGACTCGGTCAGTGGTTTGGACAAACCTGATGTGCTCCGTAAGGGGGTTTTTGAGGTCGGCGGTTCCAAAAACGTCGTCCATTTTTGGTGGCCGACCACCCAGGGCCGGCAAACGCCCCCAGGGAATTATCTTGTCGCCTAAAATATTCCAGAAATAGGGGGGGGTGGCACATCTCCGATTGGTGCGTGGCTCCGTCCACCTGGTGTGCTCCGGAAGGGGGTTTTCGAGGGCGGCGGTTCCAAAAACCTCGTCCACTCTTGGTGGCCAGCCACCAAAAAATTGGCAAACGGCCCCCAAATTGAGAAGCAGAAACTGCTTAAAATCAGGGACTCTGGTAGATTAAAATTTCTGGGTTACCCGGGAGTTGGGGGCCAAAAAATGTACGAGACAAACGTTTTTGAGGGTGCTGAATCCAAAAAAGTGGGTCATTTGGTTTAATTTTTCGTTTTAAGAAACTCGATTTTCCCAATTTGAGGGACATCTTGGCCATCATGGCCCCAAATTTTAAAGGAAAAGGGGAGGAAACCACAGGAAAAACGCTGGTGCAACGTTGGTTGAAAAATTTCAGAGCAAGTTGGGAACCCCCCCCCATTTTTGGGGTCACCAAAGTCACAAAAAGCGTAGAAAACAAATGGTTGCACAGTTTTTCGTGCGAAATTTGCAACAAAAAAAACTGCGCAATTTTCTTGCGCGGGAAGGTGCATGAAAAACTCTGGCCTTTTTTCGTTTGAAAAAAGTGTGGCCAGGCACAAAACATTCAAAGATGAAAAACACCGAAGATTGTTCAATTATTTAAATTCTGGTCACGGAGAATGAAAACACCTTGGAAACCAACACACCTTGGTAACAAGAGCAATCCGACAATTTAGATCCTTGGGGTGGACATTTCCGAGCCTGGGTCCAAGGCACCCGGACTCAATTGGGGCCAATCCTTCTGAGTCTTCCCGTCCAAACGAGAAGAATCGGAAGGATTCACCCATTATTAATCTCGGCGATAATAAGTGGAGATGGCAAAGCTGAAAGAAACAGCGTATGCAGACAACATATGTTGTTCCTGAGAAGATTCTCTATCCATCGGTACAATTGTCAGGTCCTGCATCCCAAAGGATCAAGAGTTCCGGAGTTGGTCCAAGCTTTTTTTTTGGTCCAAGCACTGCGATGCGGCAACAAAGTCGGCGACGCAAGCAAAGGTGCCCTCGACTTACCCCAGGTTTAAAGCACCCGTATGCCCCAAAGAACAGGTGGCCCGGTCGGCTGCCGCTGAACAAACCTACCCACTTTCTCCGCAACGTGTCGCAATGGTGCCTTAGTTATGCACTGCAAATTTGCGAATGGCAAGAATGCGCCTGTTGAAATACTGTTCCTCAATAAAAAGCCAGCTAGCCCCGTCCAAAACTTTTTGTGGCTGATAAAAAGTGCGATGAAAGAGTCTCTTTTTATGAGGCTGAAAATGCATCCGCTTTGGGTGCTTTTTGGTATAAAAAGAAACGACTGTGAAAAATTTGCTTTGTGATGCAAGCACCGAGCCCAAGTAAGTTCATTAGCTATCAACATTTCATGAATTGTCAGAAATATGACTGCTAACGTACAGCGAATACCGTACAGGTCATCAATAGGAGAGCAATAGAAATAGAAAGTGTCTAGAAAGTGGATGGAACCTCTTGGGTAGTTCTTGGGGGAGGCAATTCCAACCCCCACCCCCCACGCAGGGAGGGGTCCGGGGGGATCTGGGGGGGGCGGGGAGGTTCTGGGGGGGGGGGTGTTTTCTGGCCGCGCAGACAAAGAGGGGTCCTGAAAAAGCGTTGGCCGGCTCGGGGCCCAATTTTTTTTTCGCCCGAAACTGCCAGACCTTTGCCACCGCTCCCCAACTTTTTACTAACTTAAAAATGGCACCTTGGATGTGCCTGGGGTGGGGTAAGTCCGGGTCCGATCATGGCTCAAAAAGAATAAATGCTCAAATGATGAAATGTATCAAAAAATATTGGCGGGCTGGGTCCTGACACACCCACGTCGACAGTTGTGAGTTTCACTTTTCACTTTCACTTTTGCCTGGAGCGGGACAGAGCGCCAGGCGAAATTCGTGGGATCCGAGGGCTGATGCCCCAGTTCCCACTATTGGCCGAAAAAGGTTACACCTAAACACACACACACATGCACATACTGCTGGTTGAAAAAATCTCGAACGTGCAATTTTGGAAAGCAATGGGTGACCAACTTTTGCCGGAGTGGGGTCCAGAGGGAGGTTGAAGGGAATGGGGGGGGGAGGTTGGGTGGTGGGGGGGTGAGAATACAAAAAAAAAGCAAACAGCCGAGGGATGATTCCCAGGGCCTCATATAGGCCGATGAAAAACGACACATACGCATTAAATGTAACTTGCTCAACCGACGGAGGGTCCAAAAATGCAAAATCCCTTGTGCATCCAAGTCGTTTTGGGGGGCAAATCCCTGTTGTTGCTCAAATGTCCGAGGGCCCAAAATCTGTCTCAGGGCCCAAAAATAGCAAAATCCCTTGTGTTTCCAAGTCGTTTTGGGGGCAAATCCCCTTTGTTGCTCAACTGTCTCACAGCCCAAAAATGATGAAATCCCAAGTCGTTTTGCGCAAATCCCTGCCCTCAAAATAACCAAATCCCTTGTGTTCCTTGGGGGTTGGTACGCCGTGGCGAGGGGGTCCGAATAGGGGGGGGGAGGGGGGTAAATGGCGTGGCGAGGGGTCGGCGACCAGGGGGGGGGAGGGGTGTACCATGGTTTTCCAACATATTTTCGTTCAAAAATCGCGAAAATCGCCGGTGGCGTGGCGAGGGTGTCCGGCTAGGGGGGAGGGAGGTAAATGGCGTGGCGAGGCCCTCGGAGGGGGGGGAGGGGAGGGGTGTACCAACCCCCCTTGTGTGCCAACATCAAAAAAAGTGGGGGGGTCCGGTCATGGCAGTAGCTTTGGCCGGGGGGGTAGTGGAGGCTAGGCGCGGCGCTCGGGGGGTCCGGGACCCCCCTCCCCCCCCCCGCACGGCCCCTGCGCGGCCGCCGGCGCCCCCCCCCCTAGACCCCCCCTCCCCCACTGTGCCTAGCATAGCCAAGAAAAAAAATTTGGTGAAAAAAGCGATTTTTTGAGGCCCAAAAATGAGCAAAAATGAGCAAAAATGACCATTTTCGGACACAAAATGGCAAATTTGGGGGCCGCGCGCTCTGCGCGCGGCCAAAAAAGCACTTTTGGGTCAAAAATGGCCCAAAAATGGAAAAAAAATGACCGATTTTAGGATGTGTTCCGCCCGCGCGGCCGCCGTCGGACCCCCTCCCCCCCCCCACTGTGCCTAGCCTCCAGTGGGGGTCGACCATATGGTCGGCCCACGGTCGACTCGGTCGCACTCCGTCGCCCTCGGTCGTGGGGGGGACCGAGGGCGACCGAGCTTCGGTTGTGGGGGTCGACCGAGGGCGACCATGGTCGAACCCCACCCCACAACCATACCCCCGCTCCCCAACCTTTTACGAACTTTAAAATGGCACCTTGGGTCCATTCCATTCGGGAAACAGCCAAGGGGCCGAGGGATGATGCCCCAGAGCCCCTATTAGCTGAAAAACAGGGGAGTGGGGGGTCCGTGGGGGGGTCCGGGGAGGACGGGGGGGGGTCCGGGGGGGGGGTTGGTGTTTTCTGGCCGCACACACATTTTTCCGCAATGTGTCCCGATGGTGCCTCAGGAATGCAAAGGGGCTTTTGGCGCTGTTTTTGCTCCTACGGAACTTCGGAAAATTGGGAAAATTTTTGGGAAATAATACCCCCAAATAATACCCCCCCCCTCGAGCCGGGGCTTCAGGCGAAAAAAGTAATCATTGGGGGTATTATTTGGGAGGGTTACCATGATCTAAGTGATTTTGTCGGTGATTTTGAATGTGGGGGGGGGTAAGTCCGGGGGTTTTAATGTCATTCTGACATCAAAAAAACCAGCAAAAAATAATTCCCGGGAGAGCCGATGCCCAAAACAAGAAAGCTCGTATTTTGTCCAATCCTGCTCCAACTTGCTTGAAAAGACAGGCAAAATCCAAAGGACGTCCCTTTGGATGTGCCTGGGGGGCCATCACCGGGTCAGATCATGGGTCAAAAAGAATAAATACTCAAATGATGAAATGTATCAAAAAATATTGGCGGGCTGGGTCCTGACACACCCACGTCGACAGTTGTGAGTTTCACTTTTCACTTTCACTTTCGCCTGGAGCGGGACAGAGCGCCAGGCGAAATTCGTGGGATCCGAGGGCTGATGCCCCAGTTCCCACTATTGGCCGAAAAAGGTTACACCTAAACACACACACACACACACGCACATGCTGCTGGTTGAAAAAATCTCGAACGTGCAAGTTTGGAAAGCAATGGGTGACCTTGTGTTTCCAAGTCGTTTGGGGGGGGCAAATCCCTTGTGTTTCCAAGTCGTTTTGGGGGGCAAATCCCCTTTGTTGCTCAACTGTCTCACAGCCCAAAAATGATGAAATCCCAAGTCGTTTTGCGCAAATCCCTGCCCTCAAAATAACCAAATCCCTTGTGTTCCTTGGGGGTTGGTACGCCGTGGCGAGGGGGTCCGAATAGGGGGGGGGGAGGGGGGTAAATGGCGTGGCGAGGGTCGGCGACCAGGGGGGGGGTGTACCATGGTTTTCCAACATATTTTCGTTCAAAAATCGCGAAAATCGCCGGTGGCGTGGCGAGGGTGTCCGGCTAGGGGGGAGGGAGGTAAATGGCGTGGCGAGGCCCTCGGAGGGGGGGGAGGGGAGGGGTGTACCAACCCCCCTTGTGGGCCAACATCAAAAAAAGTGGGGGGGTCCGGTCATGGCAGTAGCTTTGGCCGGGGGGGTAGTGGAGGCTAGGCGCGGCGCTCGGGGGGTCCGGGACACCCTCCCCCCCCCCCCGCATGTCCCCTGCGCGGCCGCCGGCGCCCCCCCCCCTAGACCCACTGTGCCTAGCATAGCCAAGAAAAAAAATTTGGTGAAAAAATCGCGATTTTTTGAGGCCCAAAAATGAGCAAAAATGACCATTTTCGGACACAAAATGGCAAATTTGGGGGCCACGCGCTCTGCGCGCGGCCAAAAAAGCACTTTTTTGGTCAAAAATGGCCCAAAAAATGGAAAAAAATGACCGATTTTAGGATGCGTTCCGCCCGCGCGGCCGCCGTCGGACCCCCCTCCCTTGTGCATCCAAGTCGTTTTGGGGGGCAAATCCCTTGTGTTTCCAAGTCGTCTTGGGGGCAAATCCGTGTTGTTGCTCAAATGTCCGAGGGCCCAAAAAACAGCATAATCCCTTGTGTTTCCAAGTCGTTTTGCGCAAATCCCTGGCCTCAAAATAACCAAATCCCTTGTGTTCCTTGTGTGCCATCAAAAAAAGCGTGGGCGTCCGGTCATGACAGTAGCTTTGGCCTGGGGGGGGGTAGTGGGGGTCAACCATGATGCCACGGTGATGACCCGCGACATCCACAATTCCCTGGCGTTTGGGACCCAGAAATGGCACGGCACGGCACGGCACGGCACGCACGGGCACGGCACGGGCACGGCACGGGCACGGCACGGCACGGCACGGCACGGCACGGCACGGCACGGCACGGCACGGCACGGCACGGCACGGCACGGCACGGCACGGCACGCACGGCACCGCGCGCTCTCGCGCGGCTCCTGTGCTCGCGCGTCGCCCGTGTCGGCGTGCTGTTCTTTTGCCGTCGGGACGGGTCAACGCATGCCGTTGCACCCGCCTGTCACTTGGGCGGTTTCACTTCGATTTCCGTTGGCCTGACCCTGAGGGCGTGGGCCCATTCTTTTTTTGGCGGAGGAGATGGTGCTGCAATCTGCGAGGTTTCTCACCTCGGCCGTGCACATTGGATGCGGACGGGGCCCACATTGATTCCATCTTCGGTCATCGATGCTCTTTGCCCTTGGACCCAGAAATTAGGAACGGCCAATCCTAATTTTGACTACCACCACCATATATCTCTCCCTGCTCCCAGTGCACAAGAACAATGCTCAAATGTTTCATTTCCAGAAAATGCTGCTCTTGTCCAAGGATTTCATTGTTTTTTTAATTCTGATCGATGTGAGTGAACTTGTCCGAAGCGGGGTTCTACCGCACAATTTCTTCTGTGTTTCACTTTTTTCTGCTTTGTTCCCTGCCTTTGATGCCAGAGAAACGGGGGGTTTGAAATTTCTGGGAGAATTTTTTCAACAACCCAAATGAAGGTTTCTGAACAAAATTGTGCATGTGTGAGGGAAAAAAAACACAGCCAAACCTGTGTCACCAGGGATTTTCAACATTCTTTCTGTCTTCGTCGACCCCAAAAACGGAGGTCAGCCCCAACCTTTTGTCGAAAAATTTTCAATTGAACACCCGAATCCAGTTTCCCTTTTTTTTTTTGAGTTTTCACATTTTTCCCTTGAGGTTTTGGGTAACATCACCAAGATGTCCCTCATTTGGGGGAACTCAACTTCTTTCACACAAAAAGGAGGCAAAATGACCTTTTTTTTTTTGGAATCAACACCCCCAAAAACCCGGGCAACGAGTCATATTCGACCAATGAGCTCACGAAAGAACCTGAAAATTAGAGCGCTCAAAATTAAAGACATTCCCCCTTTTTTTTTTGCCTTGGCAAAAGAGTGTTGAAAACTACCAAGGACCCCATACACTCGGTTGGGCGTGTTTTTGGGGCCACCTGATGTGCTCCGCGGGGGTTATTGAGGTCGGCGGTTCCAAAAACGCCCTCCGTTTTTGGTTGCCGACCACCGAGAACGAGCAAACGGCCCCCGGCAATTTTCAGGCTCCTGTCCTAAATGCCTCAAAAATACCAGGGAGGAGGGGTGCCATATCTCTGACTCGGTCAGTGGTTTGGACAAACCTGATGTGCTCCGTAAGGGGGTTTTTGAGGTCGGCGGTTCCAAAAACGTCGTCCATTTTTGGTGGCCGACCACCCAGGGCCGGCAAACGCCCCCAGGGAATTATCTTGTCGCCTAAAATATTCCAGAAATAGGGGGGGGGTGGCACATCTCCGATTGGTGCGTGGCTCCGTCCACCTGGTGTGCTCCGGAAGGGGGTTTTCGAGGGCGGCGGTTCCAAAAACCTCGTCCACTCTTGGTGGCCAGCCACCAAAAAATTGGCAAACGGCCCCCAAATTGAGAAGCAGAAACTGCTTAAAATCAGGGACTCTGGTAGATTAAAATTTCTGGGTTACCCGGGAGTTGGGGGGCCAAAAAATGTACGAGACAAACGTTTTTTGCTGAATCCAAAAAAGTGGGTCATTTGGTTTAATTTTTTTTTTAAGAAACTCGATTTTCCCAATTTGAGGGACATCTTGGCCATCATGGCCCCAAATTTTAAAGGAAAAGGGGAGGAAACCACAGGAAAAACGCTGGTGCAACGTTGGTTGAAAAATTTCAGAGCAAGTTGGGAACCCCCCCCCATTTTTGGGGTCACCAAAGTCACAAAAAGCGTAGAAAAACAAATGGTTGCACAGTTTTTCGTGCGAAATTTGCAACAAAAAAGACTGCGCAATTTTCTTGCGCGGGAAGGTGCATGAAAAACTCTGGCCTTTTTTCGTTTGAAAAAAGTGTGGCCAGGCACAAAACATTCAAAGATGAAAAACACCGAAGATTGTTCAATTATTTAAATTCTGGTCACGGAGAATGAAAACACCTTGGAAACCAACACACCTTGGTAACAAGAGCAATCCGACAATTTAGATCCTTGGGGTGGACATTTCCGAGCCTGGGTCCAAGGCACCCGGACTCAATTGGGGCCAATCCTTCTGAGTCTTCCCGTCCAAACGAGAAGAATCGGAAGGATTCCCATTATTAATCTCGGCGATAATAAGTGGAGATGGCAAAGCTGAAAGAAACAGCGTATGCAGACAACATATGTTGTTCCTGAGAAGATTCTCTATCCATCGGTACAATTGTCAGGTCCTGCATCCAAAGGATCAAGAGTTCCGGAGTTGGTCCAAGCTTTTTTTTTGGTCCAAGCACTGCGATGCGGCAACAAAGTCGGCGACGCAAGCAAAGGTGCCCTCGACTTACCCCAGGTTTAAAGCACCCGTATGCCCCAAAGAACAGGTGGCCCGGTCGGCTGCCGCTGAACAAACCTACCCACTTTCTCCGCAACGTGTCGCAATGGTGCCTTAGTTATGCACTGCAAATTTGCGAATGGCAAGAATGCGCCTGTTGAAATACTGTTCCTCAATAAAAAGCCAGCTAGCCCCGTCCAAAACTTTTTGTGGCTGATAAAAAGTGCGATGAAAGAGTCTCTTTTTATGAGGCTGAAAATGCATCCGCTTTGGGTGCTTTTTGGTATAAAAGAAACGACTGTGAAAAATTTGCTTTGTGATGCAAGCACCGAGCCCAAGTAAGTTCATTAGCTATCAACATTTCATGAATTGTCAGAAATATGACTGCTAACGTACAGCGAATACCGTACAGGTCATCAATAGGAGAGCAATAGAAATAGAAAGTGTCTAGAAAGTGGATGGAACCTCTTGGGTAGTTCTTGGGGGAGGCAATTCCAACCCCCACCCCCACGCAGGGAGGGGTCCGGGGGATCTGGGGGGGGGCGGGGAGGTTCTGGGGGGGGGGGGTGTTTTCTGGCCGCGCAGACAAGAGGGGTCCTGAAAAAGCGTTGGCCGGCTCGGGGCCCAATTTTTTTTTCGCCCGAAACTGCCAACCTTTGCCACCGTCCCCAACTTTTTACTAACTTAAAAATGGCACCTTGGATGTGCCTGGGGGTGGGGTAAGTCCGGGTCCGATCATGGCTCAAAAAGAATAAATGCTCAAATGATGAAATGTATCAAAAAATATGGCGGGCTGGGTCCTGACACACCCACGTCGACAGTTGTGAGTTTCACTTTTTCACTTTCACTTTT
>CAAHFI010229438.1:0-16415 GCA_900893395.1 Euglena gracilis
GGGGGCGTATCATGATTTATGATGAATTTGCATGTATGTGGAGAGGTGTGAAGGTAGGTAGGTGGGTGTGCTGGCAGGTCGCCGGTGGTTGAGAAGGACAAGGCAAAAAATCCTGGTTGGCAAAGGTCGCCATGGCTGTGGTAATGGAAGCATGATTCACGGGAGGAGACTGCCTGCAGAATAGCAGCATTGACATAAAAGCAGGCATCAACCGTGGAAACGACAGGTGTATTGAAAGTATGACTGTGTGCCAAGCACAGAGCCCCCAGAAGCGTCCCCCCACCGTCTTGAAATCCCACTCAAACATTAAATGGGGGGGCTGTGATATTTTGGGGTAACATTAGCCCCCCCCCTGCAAAGTACAGCCCCCCCCCTATTATCTATAAACTCCCATCTGAATGCCTTCCCACAGTTTAGCCACACAAGGGTGGTATTTGGGGATGGAGACTATATGATATATACATATATATCACATCTTCTATTTTTGATATGTACTATATGATTGCGGGAGATAAACCTCGTGTAAACCCGAAAGATTAAGCCCTTTTGCTGGAGGACACAACTGGGAACAAATGGGGGGGATTTGCAGGCCCTGCCTCGGAAAAGATGCACAAAAATGCACAAAAGTGTTCAAAACAGAGAGAAAAGGTGAAACTCCCCAACACAAAAAATCGACCCAAAAATTCCATTTTGAGCAATTTTGGGCACAATTGTCCAAATTGCCCCCAAAAAAATCGGTGCAAAGTGCCAGAAGAAAAAAAGTTGATCTGTTGGGGGGTGGGGGGTTTTGGAAACCCCCTTGCAGTCAAGGGGGGCACCCCCCACCTAAAGTCATAACACCCTCCTCATATTCTTCTTAAAATAGCTTCCTTATACAATGCATTGGTCCCGCACTGAAATTGGGCTTGAGCCAGGTCGAATTGGACCCGGCCAAAGGAAACTGAAGCAAAGGGCCCTCAAACGAAAAACACCACAAATCATGCAAAACAAACGTCGAATCTCTTTGACCCCAAACCCCCCAACTCCCCAATGGCCGGGGCCGAAAATCCCCAACCCTTTCCCTGACCACGCAACGAGACGGACCCTGCCCACCAAGCGGGGCTCAGCCAGGCTCCACGCAAGCCAAGCTGCCCAACGTCGTTGCGCCCGAAGGAGTACCACTGCCCCGTCACGGTCTGCACGGCGGTGTGGGCCCCGCCCATTACGATGCACTGGATCTGCTCGTTGTTCGGTAACGGGGCGCGTGGGTGTGCGGTCAAGTGATTCGCGGGTATTTTTTGGAGGTCGAAAAAAGCCACCACATGAGCGGACAAACACTCACAGAGGACAGGGGGGGGGGGGTCCCGGTGGCCGTTTCACGGCATCCCGAAACACATTCCATCTATGGGTCGCCCCATACAGTAAAGAAAACGGCGCAAACAGACTTCGGCACCTCACACAGCGGAGCGTTGTGGCGAGTACCCGCGCACCTGATCGCTAAACCCCAGCTGCCGGTAGCTGTTGAGACACCAGAGGATGACGCACTTTGCGGGGGGGGGGGGGGACGAGGGGCGGAAAAGGTGCAAAACATGACGCCAGCAGGTAAGACAAAAGTCCCTATAATGTCAAAAAAGGGCCGTTACAGCTGGTGTACCATTTTGGGCCAGTAACTTGAATTTGAAACTAGGCCAAATAATAACCCCCCCCAAAACCCATTTGGACCCATGATCAGAGATTCATTTCTCGTCAACCACCCACCCACCCACCACCCAAAACCCAGCCAAAACCAGCCGAAAACGCTCAAAAAAAATCCAGCAAAACTTGACCTATGGCGCACCCCAAGGGGGGGGGGGGGTAGAGGCCACAACCCACCCACCATTCTCGACCCAACCACCACCGTCACACAGGCAGTAAATTGGGCGGTCCTTAGCGGAAAAAAAAAAAGAACTCTCCCTCGCACATTCAATGAGAAATCCACAGGAAAATGACCGGAAAATGGTTATTTTGACAAAAAATGGTTGGCCTTCAAGGGGGAAAAAGTGATTTTTGAAATCCTTAAACATCCCCATCCACCCAAAATAGCAAAAAAATGCGGTTTTTTGACTGTTTAATTTTTTGATCCCAGCCCCGGTTCCGCCTTTGGCCGTCCCTTGTGCCTGAGGGCGGTCCTCAAGGGGCGGTTCTTTAAGGGGAAAAAAAGGTTCCCATCCCCATGGACCACCCCGGTGAAAAGTGAAGCTGGGCCCCCGACTTCAAGTGTCCTGGGTTTATGTAATTTTTATATTGTATATGTATGTATGTGTATGTATGTATATTATTATTTTTTAGAATTACATAAATATTTATTATATATAAATATTGATTTTGTATAAATATTTATTTTTGTATAAATATTTATATATGTATATTTATTTTGGGGAGGCTGAACAGATGTCAGGGGAGACCCACGCATCAAAGGAAGGGTCCCGTGCGTCACCCCCTGGGCCCACACGTCCACTGCCGGGCCGGCGCATCGCTTCCCGACGAAGCCGCCGACTACGCCGGGCCACACGAGGAGGAGGAGGGCGTGGAGGAGGCGCATGGGCTCATGTGCGATGGCTGGGTCGGGGGTCCACAGGAACGGACAGGACGTGTGACGTGTGACACGTGACGTGTGACGTGTGACGTGTGACGTGCGACGTGGGCTGAATGCCCCAACAACGACCTCTCCGGGTTGAGGAGCCGGGGGGAACCCCCAACGGCCCCGGAAGGAACCCCGAATGTGGTGCCACACAGTCCCTCGCTAATGTAAGACGCGAGCATGCCTTTTCCTCAAATAGGACGTTTTGAGGGGAACGACCTGAAAAATTCTTTCAGCGATTTCAGTCCAATGATGAAACGCTATGAAACAATGTGGTTGCCTTCCGTTAAATGAAATTTAAACAAAAGCCTAGAAGGTCCTTAAGTAATTTTTGGGAGGTTTGGGTAAGGCCATTTCGGGGAGCCTGAACCAGTCCAGTGAGTGGGGGGGACCCCGGGTCTTAAAAAGAAGCCGATGTGCCTTTCCTGGGTTGATAAATCAAAAAAATTGTCACGCTTGTGATCAGAAACCTGTGATAAAAATTCTTTTTTGTATTTTTTTTTGTCGGCACGGGGTCGAATGTGTGTTATTCTCCCTCCTCTCAGCCGTCGGCACGATGGGACCGAAACCTCGACAGGCGTCCGGCGAGTCGCCCCAGTAGCGTGCTCTTTCCTACACTTCCCACAAAATTCTTGATGTTTGGATTGAAACTCATATTCGGACCACAGGCCCAGGACCCCCACCCAGGAATATAATGAGCGAGGAGGGGGGGGGTCAGGATCCCCCCCTCTGTACATGCGCAAAGCGCCAAAAAAAACGTTGGAAGATCAAAACCGGCCAAAATTTCTGTTTCTGCCCACTTTTTCTTTTTTTGAAAAAATCGGTCGCAAATTTGCCGAAAAAACATTCTGCAGTGCAAAGTGCCGGTTTTTTGGGGGGGGGTTCCAGTGGGGGGTCCCGGACTCCCTCCCTCGTGCCCAAAAAGGAGGAGGGTGGTCTGCACCCCGGTACAAAACTAATGCGCTTAATATCCTGCCTCCTTCCGGGGGGTCCGGCCCCGGACACAACCACCCCCTCCCCTGAGGCATCTTTGACAAAAAAAGATGGGAAAATCCTCAAAAAAAATTGTTAGAAAGAAGCCGTTAAAAAATGCTGACCTGTTTCTAACAGTGGCTCAAGGGGGCAGAAAGGTTCCTGTGCGGACAGATTTGCGGGTACAGAGGGTGGAGGGCGTTTTTACGGGAGGAAAATTTTCCGTGGGACATGGGGGTTTCCTTGCACGTATGGGTGCACTGCGTGTTTCGCACCGCGTGCGGCACCGCGTGCACCGCGTGCGGCACCGCATGACAAGATACAACCTAAAATGACTGAATGAGAGAAAAACCCCAAAAGCGCCATCGATTACAAAATTGCAATAAAAATGCATTTTGAGTGAATTTGGTCACCTTTAGGTGCTCTTGGCCCAAATCACCTGGGTTTTGCCACCAAATCTCACCAAATCTGTACAATGGTGCCGAATCTTTGCAGGTGGCCACAAAATGGCCAAAAGGGGCCAAAAGGGGGTAAAAGTGGAAAAAAGCAAACAGAATGACCTAAAATGCAAATATGCAAAAATATCCAGAAACCGCCCAAAAATCGGTGTAAATGAAGCAAAAATGCATTCAAACCGCCAAAAGTAGACAAAATTGTCAAATGCAGCCCAAAGCGGCCAAAAGTGGCCAAAAAGTGGCCAAAAGTGGTCCAAAATGACCCAAACTGGCCAAAAAAAAGCCAAAAGTTGCTGATTTGAAGGAAACCAGACAAAAAAAGAATGGAAGCCAGCTACAGATGGGGTGCTGGTGGAAATTTTGTGAAAAATTGCACATTTGGAAATGATTCTTTCACGTGGTGCACGCGGTGCGCCACGCGGTGCACGCGGCGCGGCACGCGGTGCACACGGTGCGGAAACATCCCCTGTCGGGGTTTCCGGGAAATCTGTGAATTTGCTTGAACAATCAAAACTGAGGACTAGAAGTGGGACTAAATCCTTTCGATGTGGGTGCACGAAGGTGAAAGAAGGCAGGGATGAGTACAAGGCAATGGCGCGGTGAATAAAAACATTTGGGCCCTGCGACTACGCAACAAGAGCACGCGCAGGCTGCCTCGTTGGGTCAATCGCAAAGTGGGAGGCGGCTGGGTTGGGCTTTGTACAAGCAAGCATGAACCGTGGTCGAGGTTCCACACACCGAAAGTTGCCTATGTTATTGGAAATTGGTTGGTTTTCTCTCTCCCGGTTCTTTTCAAGACTGGAAAGGCTTGCCCGACCTCCTCACCCAAAATCTAAATGGAAATTGCCTCGTGAGGAATGTCAGAATTGCATATTAAACTCAAAAAGTGCTACCCCCCCCGGGCACTTGGCCCCGGCCATGATCGAAGGTAAGTCCGCGGGGGCAACCTTAGGAGAAGCTTGCATGCGTACATTTCAGCCCCAAGGTGAATAATGTTTAAATGTCCTTCCAGCTCAGTCTGTATACCAACGGTGCAAAAATTCGTTTTCTTGAAGCACACAAACTTGGCCCCCCTGAAGTTGGCCTTTGGCCTTTTGTATATGGTGCCAAAATTCTTAACTAAGTCAAATTCTTATTCCAATTCTATGACATTCTGGATGCAAATATTAGCTGCAAATGTGTGGAGGATTTCTGTCAAAGTATGCGAAGCTATTTAAGTTTGAGCGAACTGTGATGCAATAAAATGCAAGCACGAGCATATGACTTGTGCACACATACACGAATAAAACTCCAAATGCAATTGCAAACCAGGCTTCTTTTTTCTCCAGGGGCGGTTTGCTTCTGCGGTGGGGTGTCTGCCCATGACCCTGCTGGCTTAAGCCGAGTTTGCAAATATGGTGGGAGACCTGTACAGAAACATGGTGAGGAAGAGCACAGGCTGGGCAAACTCAAGTTCAAACTTCCAGGCGGGATCGGAGTTGACCTGACGTAAATGATCAGATATTTGTCAGCAAAAAAGGCGATGAAAGCATAAATCCCCAAAATCAAAAAGGTGACCAAAAATTTACACCTTGCCATTTTTTTGTGGCGAATTTCACCAAAGAAGCCCGAAATCCTCCGGACAGATGCAGTCAGCAGGAAACGGGAGGGATCATCTGAGGCGAAGTTGGCGAGCCCTGGAGGCATTGGTTGGGTAAGAAAAACTTCAAGTTTATTTTAAGTGCGTCAAATCCTTCCCCTGAAAATGGCCCATCTTCAGCGCGTGCTGTGCATAAACATGTCGGCGGGTCTAGCTGATTAACTGGGATGATTTTTAATGTTAGGCTGGATGATAATTTCCAGCACCTCCATGGATACTTGGGGAAATGCACTTGGGCAAAGCAACCTCCCTCGAATTCAGCCGTGTGTGGTCATAAAAACCCAATCCAACAAAACCTTGTAGCACTCACCACTCCGCGGACATTAGGGCCCACATGGAAGGCACTGGCATGTTCTCTTCAGCATATTTGGTGCACTGGATGGGTTTGGCCGGTGTGGGGAAAGAGGGAGGCTAAAGGGCAGAAGAAGTGGGGCAGAGCGCAGAAATGGCAGCAGGCAAAGAAATGGGTGCAGAAACGGCAGAGCCGTTTTGTAAGCGTGTGTTTCCGGTTTTGAATACAGGGATGAGGACCAGGCTTCCGTTTACCAACCCCAGGGGGGAGGGTGCCTCGTGCTGTGCGGTGCGCCCATAGCAGGCACCCCGGGGGGGGGGGGGGGAGAGTTTGGACCTGGTGCCTGCCGACCAAGCAACTTTCCCTTGAAAATGGCCATCTCCAAAAATCAATCACGTTAGTTGGCCGTTGGCCGTTAGTTGGGGCAGGGGAGGAGAATTTGCAGTCCTCTCCTTTGGGGAGGGATTTGCCAGGAAGGCCCGACACGTAAACGGCGTTGGTTTGGTTAGTTCATTTCGCTGGGAGGGGTGTTGAAGGTGGCCGTCGTGTGGCCGATTCAAATGCAAAGTCGACGGAAAAAAAATTTCAAAAAAAATTTGAAAAACAAAAGACATATAATGGCCCCCACGCAATATCGGCGTTTGCGCTGCTGCCTGAGGTTCTTCAAATGCTGTCGCAAAAAGTTTTGCACATTTTGCAAAATGGTTTGCAGTGTGCATCCCTAATCGAAGAGAATATCTGGCTCTCCCTTCCGGCCTTTGCTTGAGGGTTGCCTTTGCCGCCTTTGCTTTAGGGTTCACAGTACCCCTGGGGGGGGGGGGTGGCTGGACTGCAGCTAGTCCAAATTTGGCTAGTGGGGATTCTTGTGTACCCCCCCGGGGGGGGGGTCCACTAGCAGGGCTAGCCAGTTGAATTTTTTTTTCCGGTCATCGGCGCAAAGCGTCGAAAATATTTTTGGATACCCAAAAAGTGGCCGTTTTTTGGGATTTGTGGGGGGGATCCGCCAAAAATGAATTAAAAAGCGCATTTCCACCTCGGCGCGCAGCGCTGGAGGAAAATAGGCTAGGAGAGGACTGCAAAGTTCTCCTCCCCTGCCCCCACCGGCAAACCAGCAGAATCAACGTGATTGATTTTTGGAGATTTCAATACTTCTTCTGTTCTTGAATCATTCAAAAAAAGCATTAAAATTTTTGAATAAATTTTGAAAAAAATTGCATTTTGAAGAGTTTGCATGAAATAAGACAAATAAAGAACACAATACACTTCAAAGGGGCAAACTTGAGGGAGAGATGATGGAACAGGGGGGGTGCGCCAGAGGAATTTCTCAAGCGGTGGGCAAAACGGCCATTGGGGTCTTCGGCACAAACACAAATGAGTCCATCCTGGCACATTTGGCCACGCACCCCTTAAGTGGGGTCGGAATTGGGGGGGGGGGGCTTAGTTGGTTTTGTAGCAACTGTGGCCGGCTGGACCGCGAATAGAAGGCGGGGGAAATGGCTCGCTTAACGTTGCCGGATGTACCTCCCCCCCCCCGGTCCGAGCCCACAAAAGATAGGAAGGCAAGGACGGGGGGAACTGGACAAAGCATCAGGAAGGTGCCCGGAAAAAAGCTCCCTTCCAACGACATCCTCCCCGCTGGCTCTGGCATTCCTTGGGGTCCGTTGGGGAGGTTGGCCCTCGCCTAATGGGTGGCTGGGGGGGGGACATACAGAGACGGAAAGGGGGCTCTGGGGCAGTGGGGGGGCACGGATGCGGCAGAGGGAGGGGGGACGGCCGGTGTCGGCGGGCGGGGGGGGGGGGGTGCTCACCAGGTGCACGAGGCACGGGGCTTTGGCGCACGGGGCACCGCCACTGGAATTGCGTGCCCGGCGCATTTTGGGCACGGGCCATTTCTGCGACTTCCCCAACGCAGATTCCGTCAATTGGCGGGGGGGAGGGTGACTTCACTTTCCACCATTTTTTTTCAAGTAAAGGTCAAAGCCCCAGTTTGAAACTCCGAGAGACGGGTATTCCCCCCAAAAAACCCTGGTTGTGAGTCTCATGTTTTCTGAGTCCCGCATTGCATCCCCCAGGCGGTGGTCTTCAGGCCGGCCGAAGCTTTGCTCTTGCTGCTTTGAAAAGCGTTGTCCACGCAACGGGTGCATGGGTGCATGGGTCAGCTTTGCGGTGGCGTTGATGTTGTTGGAGCCTTTTGTTGAGCACACTCCCGCCTTTTTGGAAGCAAAATAAAAATCAGGCTGGAGGACGTGGGGATGCGCAGCACGCCGACAGCAGCCGCGGCAAGAGAAGGAGGCTAGAGGTGAGGGGCAACGGGTTCCTTCATAATGCAATAAGGTGGCGCCCCTCGGGCACGGACCGGGACAATTTATCTGAAGCCTTTGTACCACCCTCGACCTTTGGACAGAACCGAATGGTTTGGGGGTTTTGCGTTCAGACCTTAATCTCAACTTCCATCTTTGGGGTGTTCCTGAGACATCTGTCATTGACATTGTTTTCGACGTTCGCTGAATTCCAGTTGCGTCATCTGTGAACGTACCAAAAATATTGAAAGCATCTTCAGATTTCTGAAAAGCCCACCAATGTGGGTGTTGGCGCCTTCCTCCTTTCTCCTTCTTTCAAAAAAAAAATTATACAAGCAAGTCCTTATGGTAACAAGGCAATAAATGCAAACCTCCTCACCCTTGTTTGCTCGCAGATCGTCGCCATTCAAAAAGGACCTGTTGCATTTGATTCATTCGGGTGAATTTGGTGAGTTTTTCAGGGTTTTTTTTCAGTATATGGTCCTCATCAATGACCAAGCAAAACAAACCCACAAAACAAAACCAATTGGGAGGGCCAGGTATGTTTTAAAAATGTCCAAAAATGGCCAAAGAAGCCTAACCATACCTAAACCCAAAATGGCCATACACATAAAATACACATACACATAAAATGGCATCCATTTGTGTAATTTTTTCGCTAAGAGCCGTAACTCGGGCTGGGCGGGGAGTTGCGTGGAAATCAAAATACCGTTAGATAGAGGATTTAAGGGCTTCAATTTAGGTCTCCGGACATTTCCTTTGATTCCCCACCATTTTTGAGAAACTTTAGAAAAATCGATTTTTTTGACCCAAAAAGGGGTCGAAAACGGCCGTCGCAAGCCTGCTGCGCTGTTTTGGGCCGTAAATTGGCCATATTTCTGGCTGGGCGGGGAGTTGCGGGGAAATACGGTTAGGTAGAGCATTTTAAGGGCTTCAAATTAGGTCTCTGGACATTTCCTTTGATTTTGCTTCATTTTCGAGATATTATGGAGACATCGATTTTTTTGATCCCGAAAACGACTCAAAATGGCCCCAGAAATGGCCAAATGCGGGCCGAAAAATGGGCGTAACTCGGGCTACACGAAGAGTTGGGGGGAAAGTTAACCATGGTTGGATAGGGCATTCCAAGGGCTTCATTTTTGCTCCCAGGCATTTTCTTTGATTTTGCTTCATTGTCGAGAAATTTCGGGAAAATCGATTTTTTTTACCAAAAAACAGTCCAAAAAAAGCACCCCAAAATGGCCGGTTTGGGCCGCAAACTTAGGCGGCGTAAACTGCCCATGATAAAATTGACTGAAGTGTGTCCCGGAAGGCCAGAAAAATGCTGTAAAAAAGAGTCAAAATTTTCGAGTTGCACATCGTATCAAAATTTTTTCGGCGCTACTGGCTACATAACAGATGAAGCGGAAAACCGCTTCGATGATTTCCGAAATTTATTTTGTAACAGATTCACAGGTAAATGCGATCCAGCAAAAAGGTTGTAGAAAACCTACTACATAGACAACCAACGAATAATGTCATCTGTCCTTCAAACACACAGATACAGAAAGAGAATATATACATAGCAAATACCTGCGTGCAAGTTAGACATCAGCATAACAAAGAAATTCAAGTAAGATGCCTGATGAAGCGGAATACCGCTTCATCGACACCCACAGTCATGATATGACGTTACGTCCATCTGAACCAGAGGTAACAGAAATTTCAGTTACATTTATGCTGTCCCGGATAAAAAGCAGGAGAGACCACGTTGCTCCTGTGTGATTCACTCTGCCTGACACCGACGTTGGCCACCGTCGGTGTCGATTGTTCCTGTGGGCTGCCGGGGCCGCAAGCGGCGGAAGCAGGCACCCGGCAGCCCGTGGCTCCCCGCCTTGCACTGCCGGAGACAGAATGGTTTTAGGCTAGACTGAACGTAGAACTAACATATGACGTTTGTGGTGCACATGGCGGTTTGGTGGTTGTGTAATGCGCGGAACAAATGCGTAGGTCCATGAAAAGCAGATACTGTAGACAGAGGAAGCGGCTTTCCGCTTCCTTTACACGTAATTGACACAATTCACAAAAAGGGGAGAGGCTGGACCGGGTCCAATTCACTTCCCCGTACCCCGAACGGTGCCCAGCCGTCAGGGGTTCGGTTACGGCTTTTGCTGGACCAGGCTGGCGATCGTACAGTCCAGGCTCCCCGTTCATGGCAGCACATAAACGTTACCTAGTGTACGTTGTACCTTGCGAAATGAACTTTATGGTTCGGTCAAACGTTAAACGGTTAACAGCATCGCGCATCGCATTGCAATGCTTACGAAGCCAGGCAAAATGCAACGTCAGATTCGACAGGAAGCGGTTTTCCGCTTCTTTTAATAAAGCGTCCAATATCTTTAATGTCATTCGCGAGGTACATAACTGTTTACCGGTTGCGTGTACCATGAACAGGACAACAGTCGTCATGTTAGCAACCAAA
The DNA here is from genome assembly GCA_900893395.1 of Euglena gracilis. Classification (NCBI taxonomy): domain Eukaryota; phylum Euglenozoa; class Euglenophyceae; order Euglenales; family Euglenaceae; genus Euglena; species Euglena gracilis. The sequence continues at coordinate 10,719 of CAAHFI010229438.1, forward strand.
TTGAAGAACACGGTTACAGTGGTGGACCGAAGCCAAGATTGGCATACTGCAACTCGTGTGCTGGTACTCATTGTACGCCACTTGCGCTGATTGATCGAGTCCATGAGAAGTCCGCTGCAGACATGACCTTGGCGGAGTTTTTATTAATAACAAACGGAAAACGGTTTTATATCCAACGCAATGAAAACGAAGCGGAAAACCGCTTCACCTACGACTGAAATCGCGATCATGTCTGTTCATACCAAGTGTGTGACCGCAAAGTACTACATAGTTCAAACTACACGCATTCAGGTGGTATAACTGAACGTGCTCTGCGGGCTGCCGCTGGCAATGGCCAGCAAAGGCCGTATGTGGCGGGGACTGCCCACCCCACCACGTACTGTCTGTGGTTCCCTACCAGTGACAGCCTCCTTTTTTGCTTTTACCGAGGGCAGCGGGAATCCGCTTCAAACGAAGCACACATGTGGGTAGCGACTGTGATCACCCAGGCAGTCGGGTTCATCAGTGCACATTGGACGCAGCTTGTTGGACGATGTGTCACTCTTCTAAGTCACATTGGTATGGACGGCTGAATAAAGACGTGAGGTCTGTGTATATACCGAGATCAAGATACTACATACGTCTGCGAGTTGCGATCAGTTGGTTAGTCCGCAGGGTAGGGTAATGACTGTGATCACGGCAGGCAGTCAAGCAAATGTGGGTAGTGACTGTGATCACTCAGGCAGTTGTACCGAAAAAAAAGGCAGTAATTTTAAAATGAGACAGATAGGAAGCGTTTTTCCGCTTCCTGAAAAAACTGCTAAAAAATACGTAAATCCAACCCTACGTTTCTGAATCGCGAGGTTTCTAACCGACGTAACATGGCAGTTGTACCACCAACCACATCAATTCACCATAAGTTCCCAGGTACTCGTGTTTTGGGAAGGATTTTACCTGACATCGCGCTCTGGATGCGCCCAATTTGAGAGACCAACGTCCTGTTGCACCCCCATTTCAAAATCTAAATACACCTGCCAAACAGCACCAAGAAATCAGCAAACCCGGCTTATGAAGCGTAAAACCGCTTCATATGTGAAACTATAAGCAATTTATCAACGCGTTCTTAGGTTAACGGGTCATAAACAAGAGATTACCAAGAGGAAGCGGTTATCCGCTTCCTTTGACGCACGATATTCATATCTGGTCATTGGAACAGAGATCACATGCCAGCCGTTCCGTCGCCTGAGGAGTTGGTCCTGAACATTCGGGGCCTTCGCGCCTATTTGCAACGAGGTCGGCCTCGTTCGGGATGGGACCTATTTCATGATGCCTTCGTGGCTCGTGATGTAGGTGCCCAAGCAATTGTGGCACTGTGCTGCATGGTGCGGCTGAATCGGCGTTCACGTCGCACAGTAGAAGTGGTGCGGGAGGCCTACATGCGGTCTTCCACTCACCATCCTCGGTGGCTGGGACAGCTCGCCACTGGGGCGTATGCTGTGTGGCGTACGCTGCATCGACAGGCCCAACCCCTCGCAGACCCCAGTACAGTGGCCGAGAACACTCCCAGCATGCGGGCACTGCAGCAGCTTCCGAGGGCAATGCGGAGAACGCTACGGCACACCGGCGTGGTGGGTCGTACGGAGGTGCCGGTTGCAGCCCGGGCAGCAGTGGCGGCGCGGGACATCCTGGCCTCCCTGCGGAACCACCAGGTTGTCCTCTGGCTGGACAACTTCTGCTGGCTACGCTGGGGAACGGACCCGGCCACCCCAAACCTGAGCCAGAACCTCACTGCTTTTGGAACAGTGCAGGGCATACTGATGTGTGCATGATTCAATGAATCACTGGTTGGTTCCTGAAGCAGTGAATGGCAATGAAGCGGAAAACCGCTTCATTAGTACTCAATATGTTTGCATGGCTGTTTGTGGTTCAACTGTAACAAATAAATGACACCCGTACTTTGCACTGATGCCGCTTCCTGCAGCTGGAGAACCTGCTGCACCGACAGGGGACGAGGACGCATTCCTTGACCTTCCCGGTGTCTCCAGGACATCCAGAGCTGAGCGACCTGATTGGCAACCTGGAGGTGGTGGCGTCCTCCTGTTGTACGCATCGTTGCTGCTGCACCAAGCCGTAGGTCGGATACGACGGATGCAGCTGACGGAGACGTCGATCAGAGTACCGCCCCCCCCATATGTCCAATGACCGGTAACCTCTGTCCTCTGACCGGGGGGGTGGTCGTTGGACATAGGGTAGTGACCAAAAAAGGTGTCCTCTGACCGGGGGGTGTCGTTGGACATGGGGTCAAAGAAAGTGGTGGGTACCCGGGTCCCTACCCACCCAAAAATGCCCAAATTTCCCTTCCGGCGCTTTGCGCCGAAATTTTGGCAATTTTGACAAATTTTTGCCCAAAAGTGTCAAAAATGGCATTTTGGCCAAATTTTTGGGCATTTTTTGGGCAAAATTTTTCGTCCCGGCGCGAAGCGCCGGGACCAAAAATTTGGTCAAACCTCCGAAAAGGTGTCCTCTGACCGGGGGGGTGGTCATTGGACATAGGGGGTCGTTGGACATAGGGGGGGGTACCACTAGATGTGGCGCGGACCAACATGCGGTCCCTGCAGTGGCGGCCGCTGTCACCGACGGAGCAGGTGGTGTCAGCCAACCTGGACTTGTTGCTGGTACTGCAGACGGCCAGGTCGCTGCAACACCTCACTCGTCGCCAGACGCCGCTGCTGGTGATGAGAATATCCACTACCGATGCTGAGGCTGCTGTACCTGCGTCGCATCGCGGTACTACGTGTCCGCTATCTGGCCGAGGTCCCCCTGCTGTACGGCATCTGGCACGCGTACAAGCACACGGTGACCATCGTGTACCGGGCGTTCTTTCCCGTGCTGGACAGCTGGAGGTTCCCCCGGTGACCACCACCTGACGTGCAGCCTTCGGAGCCATCGGAAGGTGCTGTACATGGAGAAGCTGTTTGCCAGCCTTCTGTTGTCCCGCGAGTCGGTCATGTCCCACTCTGAGTCGCGTATAGCACCAGGGAAGCGGTTTTCCGCTTGCTTTGCCCACTCGTGACATTTCAGGATGTCTGTGACATGCTATCTGCGATTCAGTAGTCAACTGTCAACCAGAATGGGAAATGGAGTCGCTCAGGGACTACACGAGCTGAAACAACAGCAGCAACTCCGGTCCTACCCGTACCAGCTGCTACAAGGGCTGTGGAACATCCTGGTCTTCTATGCCCCGGCCTTGCTGCACCTGGGACACGAGGTCCGACAGTGTACCTGGAGGGTAGACCGAGGACGAGGTGAAGGGTACTACCGCTCGGCTGGTGCTGCAGAAGTGCCTCCTGCTGCTGATGCACCTGCAAGCTGATGAGTCCCGGAAGGCCGCCGTCGGAGTACCAGCGGACCATCTCCCTGGCCCTGCTGGGGTGGCAGGACTGGATGTCCCGGCTGCCGGGCTGCGTGTTCGTGGAGGAGGCTGGTGAGGCCATGCTGTCGAGGCTGTCGTCTGCCTGCAAACGGAACCCCCACGTGACCAGCTTCGAGGGTACACTGCAGCTGTTCCTCAACCTCGGCGCCCTCCGCGAGGCTCACCACGCCGTGGCAGCCTCCGGAAGCAGCTCGTGCAGGAGATGGCGCGTCGTGTTCGTGGCCTGGTTGGCAGCCCTGGTGACCGTCCATTTCCGAAGCGGGTGGACAGCACCACCGTGCGGTGGCTGGTGGACCCAGAGACCTACCCACCTGGATGGCACCGGAACCTCTGCCAACGCGGATGACCACTGAGCAGCTGCTGCCCGTCCTGCGACACTCCCTGCAGACGCTGGTCCGAGGACAGCGCCTCGCTGCAGACGTGGAGGAGTGGCTCAGGACCAACGTGGGCACTGTTGATCCAGATCTTCTGCAAGAAAGAGAAGAGGCGATGTACCCCTTCCTCGCGCGCAGAAGAAACAGGGCTGCCACAGCGGAACATCCTCTTCAGCGTCCTGATGAAGCGGAAAACCGCTTGCAGACGCGGATGAAGCGGATACCCGCTTCGATGTCAACTCAGCTGAGATGGAGTGGCAGAGGCATCGATCGTGGTGGGTGATAGGAGGAGGCAGCAGTCTGTACGAGCCACCGGAGTCCCTCTACGAGCGCCCGGTGACTTGTCGGACGGCTACGTGTCTGTGGGGGCCTCCGACGGATTGGACTGGCTGGGCTCACTGCAAGGCAGTGATATATCCGATGCTTCGTCGGACGTATCCGTAGCAGTGGTGTGTTAATGCTCCTTGATTGCTGTTTGTGGGAGATATCTGTTGTATATACGGTATTTGGACACGTTGGGTTCACACGCTGGCTTATACTAACTAATACATAGGCAAATATGAGCATACCGGACCATGAACACGACAGACAACAAGAAAAGGATACCTTTTTTAAACATGGTGCTGTTTGCTCCGGGTTGGCAGTGTAAAATGGAGAGTGTTTTGCAAACAACAAGTAAAATCAAAAAATGACACCAATTTGGCTGTATTTTATAAGTTCTTTTTGAAATAAATGATGCAAATCCATTCATTTCAGCCTTTTTTCCACAGATTGCAGGAATATATACATATTTTTTTTTTCTTCACAGACCAGTACACATGCCTCCGAAGAAGCTGGCGAAGGCAGACACCACGGACAGTCGATCCCGAGCTGCTGGAAGACGAGGAGATGTGGCTGCAGAGGGAACAGGGTTGATTTGTGGTTCCTTTTGGTGAATGAACAGATATCGATTGTAAGTGTGGCAAGGTTGCCGTCAGTGGAAAGACTTCTGTTGACATTCTTCATTGAAGTAACGTTCAGAAGCATGACAGATAAAAAATCACTTTGGTCATCTAATGAAGCGGAAACACGCTTCATTGCCGTGAATTGCATTATTTCTCCCACAAAAGATAACTTAACTAACCCTGTAGTCGGGCAGCTGGTCCTGGACGTTGACCTGAGCCGGGGCAGGTCCGGCGGCCCCGTCAGGAGCACGTGAACGACCTCATCACCGAGCTGAAAACAATCCGCCGCAGGAGCTGGTGCTGACGGTGTGGCCGGAGAGAGGTGTCCACCAGCACTCTCCATATTGTGTTCATCGTTCCTGTGGATCAGACCCCCACGCTTCAAGTTGGTGGGTTGGCTCTTTGGACATAGGACATAGGCACACGTGTGTTTCTCTGTTTCATCATATGGAAATGATCTTTCATGGGTTGTGTGGGCAATGGATCGTTTCCGAATGTGTTTCCAGTCTTCGCAGCTACGGGGAAGTGGGTCATCCTGAGTGGTCAACATCGTTTCCTGGCCGCGTCGGCCATCGCCGACGCCGCCATCGATGCCCGGTGAGCTCCAGCCTTCACGGAGAGGTTCGGTGCAAGATGGTGAAGGAGAACACCAGCATCATCGAGCGCCAGCAGCTGGCCGGCAGGTTGCAGGCCATGGACGGCAACGTCATGGACATGACCCTGGCGGACCGCCTGCACTGGCTGCTGAAAGGAGGACACCACAACTGGGACATTGCCGAGGCGGAAGGGGTGGCGTACAACCCACCAAAGACGGAGCTGTTTGAGGAACATGTACAGCAAGACGGGATGCCGGGAGACCATGGACGGTGCCCTGGTATGTTATGTTCTGTGGATGATTATACAGCCCAGAATGATTATATGATGTTAAATGACTGATACATATGTCATAGTCAGTTTTGTTGTTGGG
>CAAHFI010231117.1:0-11300 GCA_900893395.1 Euglena gracilis
TGACCCGCTTCCAATTTAAGTCGCAGGTTTCTCTAACTGATTGGCTGTTACCCGCGACTTTGTAATTTGCGCCTTCTGGCAATTTTTGGCTGTCGGAGAAAGCCGGCGGCCGACAGGTGTCCCTGCCCTGTGTGGAGTACACAGCACAAATGGTGCAGGTGTCACTTTCTTCAAGTCTTCGGGTTTTGTTTCGGAAGAAGACGCCTCAGGCTCCGCACTTTGCCTTTGTGAGTCCACGCCTTGCTCGCCAGCGGTGTTGTGTGATTGTTTTTGTGTGTGGTTATGTATCTCTGTTTAGTGCCTTTCTTCACCGGAGCTGGTTAGTTTCTAAATTCCTATTCGACACCCAGAAGAAAGGAGAACACCTCAACTCAAGACTACGAAGTCAGCAAAGAAATTCAAATTCAATCTCTGAACGAGAAGAACCAGCGGAATATCAAACCTCAAAAAGAAAAAACTCAACAACTGACTTCAATGAAAGATGAATTGGGGAAGAAACGGTAATGCAACGAGAAGCAGCGGTGGCCGCAGCTGCTTGAGAACCTGGAGATGCGGACAGTCCGTTGCAAGCTGTGGTCACCCCTTCCTCACCCCTCTCAGAAATTTCACAACAGCGTGTACGTCCAAGAACTTCCGTTTGAACCCCTTTGCCCCGGAAAAGACTTTTCGATTCCTTCTGGTGCCCACCTATTTAGGTGAATAAAAAACTTTGGCGTAACAAAATCCTTCGTCCCAATACCCTATGCTAAGGCAAAGCACAAAGCAAGCTGCTGTGTAAGGAATTTCTTCACAGACGTGTTCAGTTCTTTCAGAGGATTTTCTTCTTACTGAATTGCAGTCAAAATGACAAGAATATAATACCACCTGTGACCCGCCACGATAGTCCGGCCGTGCTCATACATAGCCGTCAGATTTACAGATCCGACTCTGCAGGTTTCCAACAGAGCTGGTACGTGCCTGGTACATACAAACCCCACCAGTGACCACAGCCATTGGCAGACCGTGGTCAAGGAGTCCAGAAAGCGGAAGGACCAATGGCCCGATGCCTTCCAAGGCCCTGCCCAGACAGGTCTTCCAGGGCCAAGTACCCTTACGATTCAAAATGCCAGCCAGGAATTCAGGCCAAAGGGCCAGAGCGAACATGGGCAGATGGAACCAAGACCAAGGGGGGGAACATCACAGAGTCATCGAGGCCAGTATTTCAAGTCAACCCCCACTAGGAGAGGTCAGCCAAAATGTCTGCCGAAAACGTTTTTTCAAAAAGTCTTTTCCACAATCCTCACAAAGGGGCAGGGGCCTCAAAGCCCCCGAGATTTCAATTGGGCATGGGAGTCAAGGACAGAAAAAGAAGCCAAAGGCCCAAGAACGAACACCACTCAACAAGGGCACGGTACCCTTTCAAAGTAGGGCAATGGTGGCCAATGTCTAGTGGGACACGGTGGCGTTCCCCAGGCCATGAAGGCAAAACACCAACGCAAAGCAGGCGATTAATTTTCAAGACCGCTGGGAACATTTTGCACAGGTCACTGGGGCCAGAAGCCAAGGGGCAGACACAGAGTGGTTCTTTATATAAAGCATCAGCCCCAGGAGGAAGAGGGAACCCCAGTTTCCCCCAAGGAGGATCACGGGGAAGGGGTTCAAAAAACATTTATGCTTCTTCATTCCAAAGTGAATTTGTCAAGGGAGGCTCCCCTATGGTATGGCAACCAAACACGTCAACAGCAAGAAAACAAGTTAGGAAACACAGGGGCAGTAAGTCCTAAGGTATGGAACCCAACAACAAGATCATCCAGAGAGATGTAGAGAGGTAGAGGGTGCATGCACATGCATGTGAGGAGAGAGGTAGAGCATTCATGCACATCCCCCCAGAATCATTTACATTTACAGAATGCTGAAACACTAGGGGCTCTATGGGATGTCGATTGTCCAACAACCCTAACCCTGCGCCCCCAAAGTCCACTGCTGGAAAAGATAAATGCAAAGAAGAAACAATGGGGAGACAACCCCCGGCCCCAAAGGCTCCAGAAGAGCATGAAATGGTGGTAGAAAAATGTGCTCACAGCAACCTGTCAGCTCGTCAAGGATGGCATTCAACCCTCCTGGGTAAAGTTCCCAAAATTGTCCACCCACCCAAAGACCTGAGCCAACCTGGACTTGAATCAGGCAGAGATAATTCTTCTGGACTACGAAAAAAAAAGTTCCGTAAAACGAGTGGGAAATATCAAAACCCGTCATTTAATCACCTGGTTTTTGATATCAAAAAGATAAGGGTCGGCATTAAATTGAGAATGATCAGCGACTGCAGGGAAATACACCAACATTTCCAAGTAAAACCCTTCAGACTGGATCATGTCCAGAACATTTTGCCGTTTTTTCAAAAAGGCCACTGGGCAGCCAAAATCAATAAAAAGTATGCGTGTTTCCACATCCCATTAAACGCAGCCCTCAGGCCCTTTTTAATACAGGAGGTGGGGGGTCAGACCTGGGACTTCCAGGCAGACTGTTTTGGCCTAAACGTGATGCCCCAGTTTTTCATGGGGATTATGAAAACAATCGACTAAGTTTGAATGAAAAGGGGTTTCCGGGTGTTTTTATACCTGGACGAATTTTTACTGGTTGCTCCCACATAAACAATTTGAAAAGTCATCTGAACCCTTCAACAAAATGCTTCGACACTTTAGAAAATGGTGCATGGAGCACAACATAAACCTTCAAGTAAATTGCGTTCGTCAATATAAACGCCTAGCGGACCACATCAGCGGATGGGAAATGGATAGGGGGGATTACTCCCTAGACCCAAACCTTTTCATGGCTAAGGCATTTTTTACCCAAAACAATTTGAAAAGTCATCTGAACCCTTCAACAAAATGCTTCGACACTTTAGAAAATGGTGCATGGAGCACAACATAAACCTTCAAGTAAATTGCGTTCGTCAATATAAACGCCTAGCGGACCACATCAGCGGATAGGAAATGGATAGGGGGGATTACTCCCTAGACCCAAACCTTTTCATGGCTAAGGCATTTTTTACAAAGTTCCATTCAGTTGGAAACATATTTACTTGCCTCCCCAGGCAACAAAAATACTGTCCAAATTTTGGCCAGGTGGCCCCACCAGAAAAACCACAGCAGTGGATGCATTGCAATGTCCACTGCACAGCACGGGGGGAAATTATTTAACACACCCCTTGGTCAATAATTCAAAATTATCACCCAGACTGAAAGCATTTCCCCACACCAATGGTTTGATGGTCACCGCTTATTGGGATTCAGCCACCTGGTGGCCCCAATCAATGATGATGAAAGTGCCAGGTACCCCCTGCCTGAAAATCACCCCCTACAGGAGGTTGTTCACCAACTGCAGGGGGGAGAAAATGCCACCCCACAGATGTCTCCTTCTTTGCATGATTTTCTCAGGCAAATCGTGGAGGGTAACCAAATACAAAATCAGACCACTTAAAATTTCCAAGGAAAAATAAACATCTAAAACGGTATGAATGTTCTTTCACGCTGTCATGAGAAATTTTGCAAAAAAAATGGGGGTACCCCCCATGAAGCCACAACTGACCAAGTGGCTTACGCTTTGGAAAAATTATTTCAATTTTCTGAGGCCAAGGCCCGTAATGCATACAGTGCTATGCTTTTGATTCCCGGGTTTTGGTGGATTGAGATTCCACACCATGTTGGCCACGTACAAGAGGCTCTGGAACCAAAACTTGGAAAAATATGGTGCATTCTGGGATCCCACCCAATCCTCCTTGGGCTGGCCAAGGCCCCTTTCCCAATGATATGTGTACATTATGTACGCACCTTATTTTTTGCTCAAGAATCCTCTGTTTTTACAGATCTTCATATTTGGAAAGAATCAAACGCACAGTGTGTGTTCAGCAAGGCGCCTTATATTCAATTACGTATAAAAGCCAAAAATTCCACAAATAGGAAACACTTGTTTCCATTCCACAATGCCTCCAAATAATCCCATTTCATTTGATGGTCTCGCATGTTGCAGCAAGAAGGTCATTCGTCTTATCAACACCGCCGGTGCACAAGGCATGGCGTCACAAGTTCTTTGTGCTTCGCCCTCAGTGTCAGTTGTGCGTTTTCCTGGAGGACGCACGAGTGTGTCAATAGATTCAAAATTTTAAAAAGCTTTACGCCACACAAGTTGCGCAGCAATGAACCAAAAAGGTGGCAGAAAAAACCGAAAAATATAGCCCAACCGAAGTGCGACGCGCGAGAGGTCATGCAATTCCGGGACCTTTAGGGAACCAGGAGCAAAAGAACAGGAGGGCGAAGCACAAGCGCAGGGTGAGCCCGTCGTCCCGCCCGGGGTGAAAAAACGCCTCGAGTTCAAGACAACGCACCAGATGCCGGGGGGGGGGGCACGACCGCCACCTCCGGCAACAAACGCGCAGTAAGAAGCACCCCGCCAAAAACACACCATGAACAAACAGCCGGCACAAAATACTGGTCATTTCCTCCTGGTTCAACAAAGGTCCCCGGAGTGCATTGAAAGTATTGACGGAATTCATCCCTTGTCGTTTTCCCTCGAAGGAGTACGAGACACCTCGGGCTCCGCACTTTTCCCTTGTGAGGCCTGATTGCGCACTAAAATCAGTGGGTCCAGGGCTTCTTCCAGGGCACCTTGGGCACCAAGTCTTTGATAGTGGGCCATAAAAGCACCCACTCCCCTCCACTGACCAATTTCACAAACTTGTTGTGCAGAAAGGCCCAGTTTTTATTAGCAAACCAACCCCTGCCCCTCTGGTGGAGTGGGCCACCCACCCCCGGGGGGTACCTACATGCTTGGACAAAAATGCTTTTGTGATAGACGCAATGTTATCTGCACCTATGGCCCTGAATGGGGATTTTAACGAAATCAGGATGTGGCCCTCAAGTCTCACGAATGAACCTGTTGTAGCAACGTAACACATCATTAAATGAAAGTGGCGTATTTGTTGACACTGGGGTATGGACGCAACTCTTTCCCACTTGTGGAATTTCCGGCCCTTGCTTTTTATCTTAATGTAGGGTGCCCTACCCAACACACTTTTGGTTCGTTTAACTCGTGCCGAGTCTGAGGATCGATATAAACAGAGGATTTGTGAGCAAAAAACAAGCTGTCTACACAACGTACAAATATCAGTGGGAACAGGGGCCGGTGACAGCCCGAGGCGGATTGGGTAGGGATCCCAGAATGCACCATATTTCTCCAAATTTTTGTTCCAGAGCCTCTTGTAAGGGGTCAAAAACGTGTGGAATATCAGCCCACTAAACCCAGTAATCAAAAGCATAGCGCAGTATGAATTACGGGCTTGGGCCTTGGAAAATTGGAATAATTGAATTAAAGCGTCAGCCACTTGATCAGTGGAGGGTAACCCCATTTTCTGCAAAATAACCCACAGAAGCGGAAAGGCACTTTCATAACGCTTAAACTTGGAACTGTCACCAGGAAATCGTTTTTTGTTTCAATTTGTACAGGCTTCCCCTCCAAAATTTTCTTGACTAACTCACGCAGAGTAGGGGCAATCTGGGGCATTCTCTCGCCCCCCCCCCTGCAGTTGGTGAACATACCCTTGTAGGGTTTTCAGGCAGGAGGTCCCTGGCATTTTTATCTTTATTAACTGGGACAACCATGTGACTGAGTCCCCGTAGGGGGTGACCATCAAAACTTCGGTCTAGGGAAACATCTTTAACCTGGGTATACATTTTTGAATGACTGGCCAGGGAGGGTTTTGCAAGGTTTTGGGATGGTCCAGTGTGTCCAGATAATTTCACCACATCAGACTTCTGGACAAAACAAACCAACTTTTCAGTCTTCAGGGGTCTTCTTCCCAAAATTCGTCACACAGCACCCCAGAAGGCAAGACTTGATACTTGAATCCAGTTCAGTGTCCCACGCAAACTTGTACACTGTTTGCCAGCTTGCTTGCGAAAAATGTATTTCCCCAAAAATATCTGTGAGGCAATTCCAATTTTCAGCTGGCATTTTTTTAAAAAAAGTATAAATCTCAAATCTGGCCCGCGCTCACACCCCCCTTCCCAAAAACAATTGCCAAGCAATTGTGCAAAAGGGAAGGAAAAAATCAGGGGGCTTGAGATAAAATTTCAACACAACACACACACACGCACACACACACACAGACACACACACACACACGCACACAGCAGCGACATGGCAAAGTGGCGAATGGCGGTCCTCGAATTTAAATTAAAAAAAGTTTCGAATCAACAGATAATTTTAAGCATGTCCAAATCCACAGATAATTACCATGTGGGGCCCGCCTACCTCCACCCCTGCCTTTCCACCTTAGACAGCCATGGCTTACAACCTACCCCGTACAACATGACCCCCCATGGGGTCCAGCCGCGGTTTAGGCGACCCCCGCCGAGCCAAACCGGAGCAGAGCCCCCTTGCAGCGTCCCAGCACCGAACGGGGAGGAGCCACACGCCACAGCCATCACAGAAACAGGCAGACGAACTCGAAGATGGTCACCAGATGTGTATTTTTAGGGCTGTTGCACAACCCTGATCACTGTTTTTTACGAGGTCAGGCTCCTCGCCCGAAATCTCCCGGGGGATCTTGACCAATGACGTTGAAATTTGACATCTTGAACTTGGAAACTTGAAATCTTGAACATCACACCTTGGCTCCTGCATAGATTGACCTTGGGAACTTGAAACCTTGAAAATGATTACAGAACCCCTTCACAGATTGACCTTGGTAAATTCAAATCTTGATATAACAACTTTTTTCCATCACAGATCGTTCGTATTTTGAACTTGAATTTGACATCTTCACTTGAACTTGACCCTGAAATGACATCTTGACAGACATTTTGGAGATTGAGATATATTATTGATGATGATGGCAGACTGTGATTTGCTTGACACTCGTCTGTCCTTCATCCCAGACTCCAACGAAGACCCACAGCAGCACCAATTCCAGGATCACCCGCTGCTAGCTTGATCTGGAGAGTTGATCATGGTGGCCAAACACAGCATCTCACTGTGTGTCAACCGGTGCCTTCCTCCGCCTTGTCCCTCTTCCGCTGCTCAGTCGGCCCGCCATTTCCATGCGGATTCACTTCTGAGTGTCTCCCGGCTCCACAAGTACGTTTGTACGGGGCTTTTCTGCACTGCAAATCTCGTACAAGTTCGTGCAAGTTGGGGGATGGTCCTGTGTGTCGGGATAATTTCACCACATCAGACTTCTGGACAAAACAAACTTTTCAGTCTTCAGGGGTCTTCTTCCCAAAATTTCTCCACACAGCACCCCAGAAGGCAAGACTTGATACTTGAATCCAGTTCAGTGTCCCACGCAAACTTGTACACTGTTTGCCAGTTGCCTGCGAAAAATGTAATTCCCCAAAAATCTCTGTGGGGCAATTCCTGCTTGGAATTTCTTAAAAAAAATAAATCTCAAATCTGGCCCGCGCTCACAGTTTGCATAAAGATCCCCCATGTTGTCCAGTTGGCATTGTAATGCATACACTGCTGTGGCCTCACAACGGGGCCACACGTGGCCACAAATTTCAGCAGTTTTTTGTTGCCTGGGGAGGCAAATAAATCTGTTTCAAAATGCATGAGATTGGTGAACTGCTGCCTTAGGCACTTAAAAAGTCGGGGGTCTAAGGAGTAATCACCCCTGTCCTTTTCTGTTTACGTTGGTTGTCACCACCCGCCGTTGGACGGCCACGAGGCAGCTCATACTACTTGCCGTGGCTCCTGCTCAGGCGGGGAACTGCGCACATGATCCGGCCAACCAGTGTCTCGTCCATTTGCGCAATTGCGCGCGCCGAACGATCCCCGTGGTATGCCCTCTGCCCGTACGGGATCGTTCAGGACTCACACGGCGGGACCTGGGTCTCAAACCCACGACCTCCCGCGTGTGAGCCCAGCAACTTACCGCTACTACAGCTACTCGAGCGATACTCAGCTTGGTACTACGCGCCGGCTACCAACCTCCGTAGGATCTCCCGTCTGCCGCACACATTTTCACACCTGCTTATGGGGTCTGCCAGGCAATCTTTCGAAGGCACCCAGTTGACTTGCAAGTTTACTTGGTGCTCTATGCACCATTTGAAAAATGGTCTTAGCATTATGTTGAAGCTTTCTTTTCTGCCCCCCCTTTTGTCAGGTAATAATAAATTGCATGGTAGTCCACTAAAAGGAAACCGTTTCCCCAGGTTTGCTTAAACCTGTCACAGTGTTTATTGCTGCACTCAACTCTTTTACATTTATGTGTAAAATAGAGTCTGCTATCCAAAATTTCTGCGAAAATTCTCCTGTGCGGATTTCCAGTCTCCCCCAGGCAAGAGTGCTGCTGTCTGAGTGCAACTCTCTGGTTGCATTTTGGGAGAAGGGTCTGCACCACCAGGTGTCCAGCAAAGTTTTGATTTCCGTTAATTGGGCTTTGATTTCCTGGGAAATGTTGTATTTTGAGTCCCAGGGGGCGGTGGAATTCTCCACTAAATTTTTGTCAGGGAATCTGTAAAGGCCCTTAAAAAAGGCAGGGCCATTAGGCTGCATCTTATCTGGCCCAAAACGGCAGCCAGTTGCCTATTTGACATGGAATGTTGTTTCACAATTTTGCCCAGCTCCTTTTTTATGGTCTTGACTTTTTGAGCTGGTACCTGCTTTTTTTCGTCCTGGAAATTTAGTTGAAAACCCAAATGATTTTTTATCTTGGTGGGCTGCAGGGTGGACTTTTTATGTTGATTTTAAACGCTGATTTCATTAAATCCCAGACAGAGTTGAGACGATTTTGCAAAATGTTTTGGGTTGGGGCCACCAGTAAAATGCCGTCCAGGCAAATAAAAACCTGTATGCCACTTTTTCTCCACAGTTTTTCGAATGTTTTCATCACATTCATGAAAATTTGTGGCATTAAATTTAACCCAAAGCAGCCGGTCTGGAATTCCCAGGTCTGCCCCCCTCCATTTGATGCCTTAAAAATGGCCTTAAGGCCTGGCTCACTGGGATGTGCAAATAGGCATCTTTTAAAACTATTTCAGCTGCCCTGTGGCCGAGTTTCCAAAATGCGATCCAGCTTCAAAGGTTTTACTTGAAACTGCTGATTTATTTCTCTGCAGTCGCTGATAATTCTCCATTTTGTAGTTCCCCCTTCTGGTTTTCAAATTAGAAACCACGGTATAAATTGCTGGTTTCCTGAATCCCAAATTCGTTTTATTGACCCAGTTTTTTCGTAATCCAGTACAAATTTATCTGCCTGGTTCAAGTCCAAGTTGGCTCTGGGCTTTGGGTGTGTGGACAATTCTGGGGAATTATGCAGGGGGGCTGAATTCAATTGACATGTTGCTTGGGGGGCATGTTTTGACCACAATTTTAGACTTTTCTGAAGCCTCAGGTGCAGGGGGGTGTCTCTCCATTTTTCCTCCATGGAATTTATTTCCCAATCAGGTGATTTTCTGGGGGCTGGGTGGGGCGTGTTGGACATTGAACCCCTGGCGCCCCTGGGGATTGAGCATTCTGCAAGGGTTGCTGGGGGGATGTGTATGCTCTTCTCACAGGGTCTCTGATCCTCCACTTCGTCATTGGTGCTGTCATTTGACATACCATAGGGCCCCTTTTTTGGTATCCCCCTTGTTTTGACTTTCCCCTGCCATGGGCATTGAAGAAGAAATGTGAGGGGGGGTTGACCCCTTGTGCTCCCCTGCCCCTGTGGGGGCATCCTCCTGGGGCTGCTTGATTTATATAAGGTTTGCACATTAGCTTCCGGGGGGGCTTTTCTGGTCCACCCCTTTGGACCCCATCGCCTTGTTGACGCATTTGGCCTCCCTGGCCTGATAAATTTTTGCCTCCATGGCGCTGTGAAATATGGCCTCCATGGCCCTCACTTGTTTGCCTCCATGGCCATGCAAATGAAATTGAACAAAATTCTGGTCCATATGGCCTTGGTTCCCCCTGCATGGGACTGTTCTTGATCTTGGTCTCCAGCTCCAGTGGAAATCTAGGGGGCTGAGTGCCCTCCTTATGCTCCTTGGGAGGGGTTGTTGTGTTATTAAATTTGGGGGGATTTGACAGACCTTTTCTTCCCCTTCCTGTGGGGAGTTGCTTGTAGAATTGGCCTCCATGGCCACCACCCTGTCCTTAATTCCATCATCCCCACTTCTGCATCTGGAATCGTTTGGGTTTCTTTTCTCCCATCTGGCCCGGCCTTTGCACCCCAATGCCAAGGTGTTTCTGCCCGTATTGGGCTCGGTGTTCCTTCCTCGTTCTGGTGTTTCCGAACACTATGGTCCACGTCCGTGGCCGTTACTGTGTGGGGTTTTTTTTGGGAAATTTTTGATGGAGGGAGCTTGTGGGGGGAAGGGACGGACACAGGTCGCCACGTTTGTCCGCACCACTAGGTTCTCCAGCGGCGACTGCTGCCCGAGGTAGATAGCGTCGAGTGTTTGATTTTATTTTCTTCTCCATTGCATTTTTCATTGAAGTCGGATTTGAAATTGATAATTGGCTTTTCAACGAACACTCGTCAGGTTTGTGTAATTCCGGAAATTCTTATTCTGCGATTCTCCTCTTGGTTCTTCTTCGTTCGAGACACTGTTCCTGTCTTCTGGGTGTCGGAGGGTAAATTAAGGGTTAGCCAACTCCGGCGAAAAAGCCACTACGACTCCTAACCCCAGCGCAACGACCAATCACACAGCACCTCCGGCGAGCAAGGCATGCCCTCAGAAGGGCAAAGTGCGGAGCCCGAGGTGTCGCCTTGAATGAAAAACCTCTAAAAAATTTTCTATAAAAAAAAAGGGCCCACGAACTCCGATGAGTACTACAAGGCATTGTCCAAGAAAAAAGGTGTGCTAAAGGTGTGCTTGTTTTCGGAAGGCACTTCCTTGGAGGTTCATGTTATCCCTCCATGTGCATGGGGTTAAATTGGTCGGTCAATGTAAAATGCCCCTTTTTTGCTTGTTTCCTTTAATTTGGCTGATGATCAACACGTGCTTCAAAACTTTTGGATGAGCACCAAATTTGTGATTCCGTTGGAGAAACGAACGCAACCATATTGAAATGCCCATAAAATGCAATGCGGGGTGAAATTTGGTTGCAGCAGAATGGCAGGGTACTGACGTTTTCCGTGCATCGGAATTTGCAAAGCAACCCCCAAACCAAAAGGTTAATAACTACCTCCCCCCCCCCTAGTCGTATGACCGGGTTCCTGCAACCTGTGACCAGGGGGGCTGGTCATAACACCCCCATAACCTGCAACCTGTGACCGGCGGGTGGTCGTAAATGAGGTGGCGGTCATAGGTAAGGTAGTGTTAAATTTTTCGCAACCT
>CAAHFI010232132.1:0-12491 GCA_900893395.1 Euglena gracilis
AGACGGTACCTTTTGCAGAAGGGAGCACGCCTTCATGGCTGCTTCACATCGCCGAACCAAACTTTTTTCTGCGGAGGTTCATCCTCCGGGTGGGCGCGCCCAAGGACTTGACGCCAGCACGAGGAATGTGACAGGTGACGGGGATGCGCTGCAACAAGGTTGCCACCTCCAGAAACGAGTTACCCTCTGAGCCGAAGGCCGGACTCCAATGTGTGCACTTCTCGATGTTCAGTGCTACACCAATGGGAGGACCCTTTTTCGAGGACGACGCGGACCACCTCTTCCAGGGGGCGTGATTGCCAACAATATTGGCATCATCTAAATTAATTGCCTCCCATCCACACAGCGCGTGAATTTCCTCTACCAGGCTCTGAATTGCAAAGGCGAAGGCAGCCGGTCCACACGGGTCTCCATGCTGCAACCCCTTCTGGCTTCGAAGGCTGGCATCTCCCAGAAAGAAGCTAAAATGTTCCGTGCAGCACGTCTCGCACGCGACTCGGCACGGTGCAGTGTGGTGACCAAGTTCTGGAGACCCACACCAATGAGACCATAGGCGTCTGGGCAGCCAACGCGGAATTGCCCCGGCATTCCTTCCACCGTGAATTTTCGGATAGCTGGTTGGCGCAGCAAGACCTTGCCCACGAGCCGCCTTAGGCACTCACCTCATGCGACGGGCCGCGTTACCTTCACGTGTTGAATCTTGTTGGACGGGAGCAGATTTCCGCCATTGTCCACAGCATTGGAAGGTTTTACCTTGCGAAACCCTGTGAGGCGGGCAGATATGAGAATCTCCGCAGCACCGGCTGGCCACTCCTCATTAATACAACGGTACACAAACGTTGTGAGGCCTTCCAAGGGTGTCTCAGCTTGGCCCCCAGCCTTTCTTCTCAGCATGTCCTTCATGTGGTCAGGCTTGAGCCCCGAGGACCGGCCGCAGTCTCCTTTCCAAAGCGTGAAGACGGCTTTCGATCCAAGGACAGTCGATCCCTCCTTACGTCTTTATCGGCTGGTGGTTGGATGCAAATCGCTATTCTGGGTGCCCTCGGCCTAGGGGTTCGGCAAGATGGTGCAAGCCTTTCAGCCGTTGACCCGGGTTTTTGTAGTTTTGTACGCTGTCTGACAAGAGGAGTTGGCAGGCTTTACCCACGGACCCCTTGCTGACCAGCTTTTCAAGGCGGCGCACGAAACCCTCCCACTCTACCCCCACCCAACCTAGACGGTGGCGCGGAATTGTTCACGATTTTCGGCCTGGCTCGAAGTGCCGGGGCGAAAATATTGGACCCCCCAAAATGACCAAAAGTGCCATTTTGGTCACTTTTTGGGCAAAAAATGGGCCAAAAAAGCAAAAACTTTCCGCCGCGAAGCACTGGAGGCAAAATTGGCCCGGGGGAAATTTTTTTTAACCCCCAGGTCCTGACCCCCTTGCGGGCCAGTAGGTGTGGGGGGCCCGGAGCCCCCTGCGGGCCAGGAGTGGCGGTTGGGCGGGACACCCCCCACCTAAAACATGCACACCCTCCATATATCGAACCCTGCCGGAGACACGGCAACTTTTTGTCTAAAAGTGCCAGATTAGCTTAGGGGTTGCACTTGAGTTGGTGGGGCCCTACCCCTCCAGTTCCCCCCCTCGGACTCAGTAGTCGGAAGCCTTGGCTAGTCACCAAATTTCCTGCAAGGTCCACTCCATCCCAAAAGATAACTCTCCTCTTACCCTTTTTCGAACCAAAATTCCTAGGCCCTTGTGAGTGAGCGTCTTCGGTGGTGTTTGTTCTTCCCGGACTTTCTACACTCTCGGTACCCATCCCTAATGCATCGTCCACAAAATTGGGTGCCACCACTTTTCCACTGCGGGTTATCACCCCCCTTATTCAAAGTTACGAGCGTTAGGCTGATTTTTGACCTTCACCAATAAGCAGTTTTTCTCATCTTCCCTATCCTCTCTTATGAGCTCCTCCTTTTCCCTCTTGTCTTCGGCCGATCCATGTTTTCTAATGAACCTTAAAACTTGCGAAGCGGGGTACGCCCACCGACTTAAAATGTCGGCAAAGGTTTTTTCTTCCCCGGAATGTACCCCACTGTCAAATCGTATTTTGAGAAAATTTGGTGCCATCGTGCCCTCCTCCCCACCAGTCCACTAGGGTGTCGAGCACTTCTTTTGTCCATGCCTCCTAACTTTTGTGATCGGTCAACACCAAAATGGGTTGGAGACCAATCCAACTATCTCATTTTTGGAGTGCCAAAAATTGTGCATATGTCTCCAATTTCCGGGGGGTCCATTTTCTTTGCCCCTCGGTGAGTTTTCGGGACAGAAAAAGCAACAGGCATAGTTTTTTCTGGTCCAAAATATCTTGGGGCGTGGGCATACCAATTCCTTCTTTGAGTTGTTCCAAAGTTGCTCCTACGGCATACCCACTCGCATCAACTCTCAAAGCAAAGGGTTATCGGGTCTACCCTTTGAAGAATTAATTCGGAACACAACCGCTTCTTCAACTCCTCAAATGATTTGCGTTCAACCTCCCCGAATTCAACCCATTTTTGTTCCCTTTCTTGCCTTTCTTCCCTAGACACCTTCAACGTATCTTACAAAGGTGCGCAGCTTGGGCATACATGTGTATGTAGGTGTTGTAATAACTTGTGAAGCCGAGGAAAGCCTTTAAGGCCGTTATGGTTGTAGGAACCTCCCATTTCTCGATGGCGCGTAATTTGCCGGGGGCCGGCCGACGCTGGCCATGCCCCGAAATCTGGCCACAGAATTCTACTTCCTTGATTAATAATTCTGCTTTTTTGGGGTTCACCACCAAAATCTCCTCTGCGAGTAAATCCAACACCCTACAAATCCCTTTTGTGTGCCTCGAGGAGATCCTCCCCCTCCCCGACTGTAAGTCCTACCAAAATGTCATCAATGTATGGGGTAGCAATATCTCTTACATGTGCTAAACGGTCATACCTCATTTGTTGGAATTGTTCTGAGGCATTAGTTAATCCCATTACATTCACCCTCCACTGGTAAAGACCCTTTGGTGTGAAGGAGCAAGTTATAGGCCTACTATCCGGGTGAAGTGGCTGTTGGTGAAAGGCTTGTTTTAAATCCAAAATGGAGAACATTTGGTTTGCGCCATGCTTCACCAGGATGTCTTCGATTTTCGGAAGAGGGTAGATGCATCTACGGGATTGGCTGTTGGGTCCTTTCATGTCAACAACCTCCATCCAAGGAAAATCGGCTGACTTTTTGTGCACGGGGAAGGTTTGTGAGAGCCATTCGAATTTTTTGATGTGGCTGGCTCGATGAATTTCATATCGATCTAACCTTAAGCGATTTTTCCAAAGCTTCTTTTCGTTCCCCGTGCAGGAAAATGGTTATTGTCGGGTGGGCGCGCTAATTCTTGCAAAGGTATGAATGCATAACCATATGGTCCTCTTACGGGTGGGTCGGGTTGTACCTTAGACCGAAATACGGCTCCATTATACCTTCCAAGAATTTCCTCTCTTAACTTCCTTATTCTCTGTTTTTCTTCGGATTCCACTTCATTACTCCCCTCCCCCTCCCTTTCAATGATCATTTTGCGAAATATTTAGGGGATTTTCATTTGCCATCTCCAATTTCTGTGCAAAATTTTGAGGGATTGTTCATCCAAAGCTTGTCACCTTTGATCAAAACCCTCCATGGGAAGGTGAAAGCCAAACTTTTCCAAATTCGTCACACCCCCCCTTGGGAGGTGCAAGGGACTTTTCTTTGCCGTTTTCTCCTATGATCTCTCACACCGAACAAAAATGTCAATCGGGTTCCTCCACTACCAAAGCACGGTGTTGTGGAAAAATTCGATTTTTGTGTGTACAAGCCAGGGTATGAAAAATTGCGTCCACTTTGATATTGGCTTCATAAAATTCCACATCGTACTCAAAATTTGTGGGTGGGTGTTATCACTCACCTCCCCTTGCAACTTCATCACCACCTTAGTGCACCTCCCCCCACCACTCAAGGCTTGACCGTTAGCGGTTTCAAACCTAAGGGGTGTTCGGCCGAATACATTAGGTGCTCACTCACTAACCCTTGCTTTATGAGGTTAGCCTCGGCACCGGTGTCCACCAAAATGTCCATATTTTGTTCCCCCGTTCCCTAAAACAACCCTTGTCGAATCAAAAGTTGTCGGTCCTTCGAAAATTTCTCAATCCCTGTGGGTGGGTATCTCTTTTTAACCATCCGTGATTTCAAATGTACCACCTTTGTTTCTTGGGGTTGCTGTGTTGGCGGGGGGCTTATTACCCTCTACAAACAAGGCCCAAACTCCCACCCCACACCCCCCATTGTTCCCATCCACCTCAAAAAGCTTGGTTCCGGGTGGAAAATACAACTTTTTTGATGCCTTCCGAACAAGTTCTCTTACCCAACCTTTGCTCCAATCGGGTAAAATGCAAATGGCATCACAAGGGTCCTTTGCAATTTCATTGCCACCTTTGGCCACAATGTTCCAGGGGGGTTCAACCAAACCGTGCCCCCCCCTCCCCAGGTACGCCAAAGCATTTTCCTTCTCGGTCAAATATGATGTGCACTGAGAATTTTGGGTAGAAGAAAACAATCACCTCGGCCCTCCTTTGAAAATTCCTCCACAATCATTTGCACAAATGAATTTCGAACGGCATAATCCTCACGCTTAAAGGAAATTTTCCTCTTAAAATCAAGGGCCGAAAGAAGGTTAAGGTACCCTCCATTTTTGTTGAGTGCTCACCCTCATTACGTTTCCTCCTAATTGTTTTTTGTGAACTAAACCACCCCCCTCACTCTCAATGAAATGGGGGCAGGTTTTCCCATCACAAAGTTTGTCCCTCAAACTCAACAGATTTTCACTCCCTAAAATCCGAGTGGGTTTTTGGTATCCCAAATTTGAAAATTGACAATAATCCACATCGATAAAACTCAAGTGTTGCACACAATGCTTTTGTGGCAAAGTCCCGCTCGGGGATTTTTAATCCACCATAAATTGGGCCGAAAATATTCTACGATTTCCAAGTTTTTGCCAGAAGTTGGTCCGCCCACTCCAGATTTCTTTCTCCCACCGTCTTATCACGGCTATACACCGTGCAAGGCACACTAGCCGTTATGTCTTGGAAATATCCAGGGGGGTATACTCGATACTTCCACTCTAGGATGAACTCGGGATGGGGTGGGTGAAAACCTGGATTGATGTCCACCGAAATAACATCATAACCCTTTTCTCGCAAATTAATTCCTACTGAATTTTTCCCAGAAAACAGGTCCAATGCCCTGTGAAATTTTCCGGTACACCTTTTGTTTGAGGCCCGCCTATTCCCACTCAAACAACCATAATAGTTTTGATTTGCACGTGGAATGTGGAGGGATGTGCACGCGAAAGGAATGGGAGGGGATTCTCTTCCCCCTCATACCTCCTTCGCCCGCCTCCGGGCCGTGCCTGCTCTCCTTGGCTCCGGGGGTCTTGGCTTCTCGCTCCCTCACCCCATCACGCTGGGCTCGGCCAGCCCATTTGAATTCATGCCGAATACCGTTCCCGATCATTTCGTTTGTGGTTCGATGGTTGGTGGATTGGAGGTTACGGGTGAAAGGGTCGGGTTTAGTAGCTGGATTGGTGTTTTCACTGCCTGGGGTAATAAACCCCTGAAATTGTTTACCCCGGCATCCCTAAAGGCCAACAGAGGGTTCCACCGTTGGTGTAGGGTTGTCGTCATTGCCCTTGCACCCTTTGGAACTAAAATTCTGGTAATAACCTTTGCCTCTCCCCTTCCATTACCACCCTTCCCCTTGTAACCTTGTTGAATACCCCCACACCATTGGGAGTTTTTTGCCCATGTTCCTGGAATTGTGCCCCCCTTTCCATTGGCTGCCCCTCCCATACGGCTGAAAGTTGTTTCTGTTCCACGGGCTCGTCTAGCAACATATGGCGTTGTTTGTTGTGAGGGGAGTGGCATCCATTGTGCCCCCCCACCACCGGTCTTTGCACGTTGGGTGGGTTTCTCCACTGTTGAAAGCCTTGAAGAATTGCTTGATGGCTGCACATTTGAAGATGAAACAGCAACAGATTGATCAGGTTTTGCTGTTTCGCTGAATTGTGATTTGTTTTCTGGATGGGGAGGTGTCGTTGCCCTACCCAGGATTGACCCAGGTGAACTCTTCCGACTTCCAGATTGCCTCCCCCTCTATTTTCAGCACCCACCGACCTTGAACGCCGAAACCCTTGATAGCTTTAGGATGAAGCAGAACTTTGCAAGGCATCATGCTTGTTTCTGAGTGTCCACTTTGTTTTCACAAGGTTGAAAATATCCTCTGTGGTCAAAATTGGTTCAATTTCCTGAAACTGAAACAAAACATTTGAGGCGTCAAACTCTTTGCCATGAAAACTTTTGAATTTTTCTTAGGCAGAAATGTCAGGGATAATTTTTTCAAATTCCCCCTCGTGAATTTCCGACACTTTTGTGGGTCTTTTCCCAAGTATTCTCCCCAAGCTTTCCGAAACCACTTCTTAATTCCTATTCCCTGGCACCTTTAGGCGTAAAGTTGGCTTATTATTTAGCCTCCTTTCCTCGTCATCTGAAACCCATTTTAGGATGAATGAGGGAAGTTTCTACAACAAAAGTCGTTTTTGCTTCCCCCTCCCGGCATCTTTAACCTTGAACTTGGCCATGTTGAAATTTGCCTGAAACAAAAGCCAGTGCTCAAGGGATACTTTGCCAATATTAAAAATGCTTACCTGCTGCCAATTGTGCCTTGCCCCAGATTCCTGATTCTGCGAAAAGGTCATTTCCAGGTGACACCGACCGGCATTAAAATTGATTCCCCCTTCCTTGAGATGGAGCTTTAGAATTTTTTTGCCCGTTTCATCAAGACAATCCTCCAACAGAGCAACTTTCAAATCTTCACTCACCTCGCCCCCTGCAGAATTCAGTTTCCGTGAAAATTCCTGCCAATCCTCAGAAAATGGTTGCCAATCTTGAGATTTTCCTGAAAATTTTGGTGCAGTCAAATTTTCAACACATTCTGCACCGCTAGCTTACCAACACTTATGACTGGGGGTTCGCTGGGGTGCCCCCCCCCCTATGGCACAAATGCCACTGACCTGATTTATTGCAAAGCTCCCCCCTGTGAACTACTTGATGGTCTTCACCAACCCAGGTCTACATCCAAGATTTCACATGCGATCATTGAGGTCACCCCCTTAATGCCAAAAATACCAGATGACTGAGCTGGGGACACCCCCTTAATGCCAAAAACCCAGAACTCGGCTGATTTGTTGCCTTGGGCTGGGTCACTTCAGGTGCCTTGGGGTCAATTTGCTGTGTTTTTTCAGCTGAAATTTCTGAACCCTCCCCTCCATGAAATCCAACCGAGTCTGCAAAGTTTGACATAGTTTTTGCAAACCCACCGGTTGACTTTTTCACGCTGAAAATATGTCTGCGTGTTCATCAAAACTGTGAAAAATTGCTGCTTCACTCGATTTTCAATGTCAGTTTGCAATTTTTCAAAACGTTCTTCCTTTTGGGTTTGCCTCAGCTGTTCATCCATCATTTGCCCATCATAAATTCCATCATTTTTCTGACCTGGGCTGCCATTTCCCACCGAACTGCCAGTTGAATTGCTGCTTCTGATTTTACCAGCATTTCAACTTCCTTATCCCAAGGCACCTTCTGGCTTTCAGAAATTTCTCAACTGCTGCGACCCTGCCCCCAGAGCTTTGCTCTCGTTTCTAGTTGCTTCAAATCGCCGCTGAATTTCCTGGGCTAAGGTCCCAAAACTTACTTTGATTCCTCCCCCACCGTTTTCAGCCCAGCAGCAATTTTAGTTTTTTTCTCAACCCCAGGGCATAGCTCACAATTTGCTTGCCGTTTTGCCAAAATTTCCTTCTGAAAATCTTACTTAATTTGCTCAGCAGATTTCAAACAAATTCCAACTTGCTTGACCAACCAACCAGGTCCATTTAATTTGTTTTGGACATCGTTACCACAGTTCTCAAGTTGTGCCAGTTCACTGCCCAGAAATGTTGTAACTTTTTCTCAAAATCATGCATTTTCCCTCAATCTGCATTTGAACTTCGATACCCAAAAGTTGTTTGTGCAGTTTGCAATGTTTTCAACCGCACTCACCCCCTCTTGGCACCGTAAAATAAATTTCTGGCTGATTGCTGAATTTGCTCCTGACGTTTTTGCTTTTCTTGAGCAAACTGGCTGCACATTTCAGCCGTTCGTTTCTCCAAATTTTCATGGACAAATTGCAAAAGTTCTTCCGGTGCTCTGGCATTTTTTTCACCAAATTCTTCTCAAAATTTTTAGCGATTCTCAATTATGACCTGGGGTGGAATTATTCTCTCCCAGTTAGTGATGCTCCAGCTCAATTTCAGTAAATAACAATCCACCCCATATGCCCATTGGTCCCATGAGTCGAAATCATCATCCCCCATCATCGGACAATTTGATTCTGGGGCTGTGTTTCAAAACAGGGGGCTGAAAAACAGGTAATTCTGGTTCCATTTCCTCTTCCCCCCTCATTTCCATGTTAGATCCTATTTGATTTAACAGCCCTGATGGCCCTCCTGTGGCCAGATCAGAAGATTCAGCTGTTAAAACTGCTGATGTCAAATTATCAGAGGCTGGCTGTGTCAAAATTAACATTCCCTCGCTGGCTGTTAATCTACGGTTAACTGAAAATTCGTCCTTCAACAAAAACACAGGTTTACCTCCCTTGATCTGGGAATGTGGTCCCAAAATCTGGACACTGATTTCCAAACTGGCTGTGCAGTTGGGGGGTTTGCACCAGAAAACTGAAATGAGAAGAAACACCTGGCAGAATTTGTTCAAGATTTTGATTTCTTGGCGGTACCCAGGGGTGGATTCAGCCCACTGAACCAGCTGATTTTGCCCCTCTGGCTGTGAATTTTCCCCCTGTGCAGTTATGACCCTCACGTGGACAGAGTTTGCAGAAATTCCCTGATTTTTCGGACGAGAATTCTGAATTATCATCTAAGGCAACCTGCGATTCTGTGTTAAATGACTGGGAGGTGGAAATTTCATCCAATCGAGATTTCTTTGAGATTGAAGATTGGCTGAGAGAAACTGCAGAAAAACCTGAATGATTCCAATCACTCAACCAATCAGTTGATTGGAACAATCCCTCAGATTCTACAGATTCTGCAGGTCTCATACTCTGACTGCAGGGGCTGCCTTCTGAAAAGTATACTGGCTGACCTGAAAATTTCTGTGATTCCACATTCACAGATCCAGCGACATTCGTGTTTGATTCTGAAAATTTGTGACCATGCCAAAATTATCAGCAATATTTCTGCTGGCTGTGCCATCACAACTTTCCGTGCTTTTCTGGGCTGAAAACTTTTTTTTGCCGACAGGGCTGTCAAAAACTCTTTTGATTCTCGTGTTTATGGATCTGAAAACTCTTCACTGACAGGGTCAGTGAAGCAACCTCTGCGTACCATGTTCAGGGCTGCTGGATTGTCATCGACCGAAACAAAAATTCTTCACTGACAGAGTCAGTGAATCAACCTCTGCGTACCACGTTCAGGGCCGCACCCCCTCCCGTGCCGGGGCCAGGACCGCCCCCCCCCCTCGCCGGGGTCCGTCCCCCAAGCAACCAGCCTGTTAGGGGTGCGGTTTCCCCTACGGAACCGGGTTTTTTCCAAAAAAGGTGGGCTCGAGTCATTTTCGCGTGTTCCCCGGGGAACCTCCTGCTGAGGACTCCCCACGTAGGATCGGTGCCAACATTTGAAAAATTCCCCAGAATGACATTGAATTGTTTTGGTACTTTCCTTCGGGTATGTGTAAACCTTGGTTTGCCAACCCAAAAAATGCAAATAGTGCAAAGAATGCCACACACCAACACCGATGTCCGGAAAGTTCCCAAATACGCACCCGACACTCCGCGAAACAAGGCACCAAAGGGCGAGCCGTAGGGGATGGGCTTCCGGTAGTTGGAGGAAATCCCCCGACCTCACAATTGATAGTTCAAAGAAAACTACTTCAACTTCTCAAATGTTGAATTCAATGAATATCCAACAATACGGGTAAGCTCCTTCAAAAACTGTTTCAAATTCCAAAGCAACTTTTATAATTACAAATATACTTCTCAAAACTCAACTTGAGACATTTGGCTAGGAATTAAGCCACACATGTCTGGAAATTGGGTAAATATGCGTTTTTTGGGGTTTTGCTTCACATTCGAGAATGAATTGGAAGTTTCCGAAAAATGAATTTACGCGCGCACTTAGGGACGTTGTTCGCGGCTTTGAAAATGGTATTTTAACCGTTGACGACCCCAACGGTCTACACTGCACCAAGTTGGCACCCACAGAGTTGATGAACAAGGCAGGGATATCCCTGTCGTGAGCATTCTCACTGTAGGAGTAGTTCGAGCTGTGCTTCCAGGCGTTCAGGCACTCACCACATCCGAGCGCGACCAAGTTCGGCACAAATGCCCTGTGGTGTAACGTCGTGGATTGCACCTACCGCTTGCACACATGCACAAGCGGTTGGTTATGCCGCACAAGCTGGCACACGGTGCACGTCCAGGCAAAGGACGTGCGGAGTTGGAAATCCAACACGCAGTCCTCACCCAAGTACTGTGCGAGTACTCATGGTGAGCGCCGGTTTCAAAATGTCCAGGTGTGGTCCGGGACGTAACAGAAGGTTCTCCTCGGACGAAAGATGGACTGAAACCATCGATTCAGTCACCCTTTCTGGTGCTGAAATAGCAGCCAGCTTCCTCGGCCTCTCCTCCACGGTGCCTAGGCTGGTCAGGATACCCTGAGCCCAGAGCTGGGCATCCGCCGGCACGGCAGGTGAAGCAGGTTCATCCAGTTCGTCATCCGTCTATTCGGCGGACGATTGGGCTTGTCGACCACGAGCCTTACCTTTCGGTTTGCTCTGGCTGTACCCGGACGATGCAACGGTCGAATAGTCGTGCATTGTCGTAAAGTTTTTCGGCTGTTTACCAGTCTGGCCTCCAGCGCCACCTTTCGGTGGTGGTTTGCCAGCACCGCCTTTGTCAGAGGACTTTGCAGGGTGCAGCACCTCGTTTGCCGCCTTTCGGCTTCGCACTGCCGGAATCAGGACGCGATGCCTGCGGCTTACTCCTAGTATCAGGAAGAGGTTTCGCTGGAGCAGACAAATGGCGTCTAGTCGAAGCGGCCATCATGACCGCTGGGTCGTGCACGACGCTCCGAGGAGTCGGTACGCGTTCCTAGGGTGGTTCAGCCGGCCGTCGTTGATTCAGGTTCATCCTGTCCGCCGGGGCGTGATACTGTGGCCGTCACCGGAAGCGTGCTTCCACAGGCGCTGACACTCCCAGAAGCTCTCTAATTGTCCTCGGGACGGCGGAGATCCTGCGCTGTGTCGGTAGTCGTGGGAGCAACTCCTCCACATCCATTTCGACACCCGGTTCAGGATTTTGATCTTCCGCTGTAGCTGGTGCGACAGATGTCTCTGTCGGTTGGGGTTCATCCCCTGGTGGTGGTTGCACTTGCTGCCGTAGATGCGGGTGCGGGGACACCGACACCTGGTGTCTCCACGAACTGGCGGCGGGGCTTGATGCTGCTCCTCCACCTCGTGGTGCCAGTTCTGCAGCCACGGCAGTAATGTACGTGACCGCAGCGCCGAGTACAGGGCTTTTTAATTAGGTGCGTTGCTGTGGGCTTGCGGGTTCCTCGATAATATCCTCGATCACCATACCAGTCATCTCGGCTTCAGGTTCAACCGCCGGTACAGGCGTTGCACCCACAGGTATATCCCCTGCGGTGCTTCGTCTGGCCTCGGCTGTGCCGGAGCAGGCAGAGCAGCGTAGAGGATAGCCTCCACGTTCTCGCCCTCCTCCGGAGGGATTCCCTCGTCTCCACCTGCCGGTGGACAGATGGGAGCCGCCGCGGGGGCCGGGGAAACTGATATTTCCCCTGCCGCTCGCGGGGCAGAGACGAAGGACACAGCCGTTCCTGTCGGAGACGGCGGCGCTGCCTCCAGAATGGTGACGGAGGGGCTGCGGTCACGTTCCTCCTGCGGCGAAATAGCGGTGGTGGAAGCGACAGACGCCTCACGTCTTCTTCGCGCCAGAGGTTCGTCCTCCGGGCGATGAAAGCGCGCAGATCCTCGAGTGAACGGGATCGTCGGGGTGCCGTCGGCATCCCTGAACATTCACCAGCCAGTAAAAGGCCAGCGTGCTGCTGCTGGCACTGTTGGGCCAGGGTGGCGTCCATGATGGCTGCACCCAGGCGTTGGCCGGCCCTGTTCGGGAATCCGCTTTAATGCTTGTCTTTCCAGACCTCGATAAACCCCTGCTCGAAGTCCTGCACGCATGCATCTCAGACTTGTACTCTTGCGTCAGGCTTGTGCTGCAGTCAAGGAAAACTTCAATACTTCAATGACTTGAGTTGTAGGTTCGAACTTCAGGAACTTGAATAAAGCTTGACCCCACCAGGGGCTTTCAAGACGTGGTGAATGTGCGATCGAAAAAAACAGACACTTTTTTT
>CAAHFI010234792.1:0-11215 GCA_900893395.1 Euglena gracilis
GGGACACGAGCCCGGAGGCGCCCGTCCCCCTTCTCGCCCCTCCCCTGTACCCCCTCCCCGACAGCACGCGCCACACACGGCACGTGGCGCCACCGCTTGTGCGTTACAAAAAGAAAAAAATGCAATTTTTTTCAGGGGCAGGAAACCAAAAAGGGGGGGGACGGCACCTCGGACCGGCAAAGGAGTCGAATTTAAATTGCACTGCGAGTGTGCGCGGTCCGAGGGTGCCCGCCCCAAGGAGGGGTCCCAAGGGGGCTCCAAGGCCCCCAAGGGCCTTTTGAGGCCCCACTGGCCCCCAAGGGGGCCCCACAGCCCATTTTGACCACGCCAAGGGAAGGTAAAGGAGGGGGCAGGTTGAGGGGCCAACAGGCAACCCCCAAGGGGATGCGCAAGCCCTGCTGGGCTTTGCGCAAGCATGCACACTCCCTTGGTGGGCGCTCAGATGGCGCAATTCATTAAGAATTGCCCAAAGTATACCAAGTAGCCCTCCCCAGCTGTAGCCCTCCTCCAACTGTACATTTTCTGTTCACAGGGCTCTGTTCACACTCTGTCATTTGTATTCACCAATTGTTTGCTTGCAAGGGAATTCAAGGACATATCAAGGAAATACAAATTACAAATTACAATTTCAAGTCATTGATTATTGTTGGTTATTCATCCAAGATCAGTTGATTGGACCTCAAAAGTATGTCATTTTCAACATCACAATCCTCAACAACACCCACCCCTACCACATTTTTCATCCAAGGGGAAACCCCACACCAGGTGGGCCCGATGGGCTCAAATTTTAACGATCCTACGCGGGTTGCGCCACCAGGGGACCCTTCACAGGGACCTCAGGATGGGCAACCCCTACACCTCCAATGTCCCCGGGACAACTTTGGGTGACTTTATGCAAACCCCCCTTGGTCAATCCTTCAGAAATTTCTCACACGAGTGAGAATGTTAACCCAGACCAAAGTTTAATGGTCACCCGCTTTTGGGATTCAGCCACATGGCGGCCCCAACAAATGAAGATGAAAGTGCCAGGAACCTCCGGCCTGAAAACCACCTCCTACAAGGGCATGTTCACCAATTGCAGGGGGGAGAAAATGCCACTCCCCAGGTGGCCCCTACTTCGCATGATTTGCTCAGGAAAATATTGGAGGGGAAAAAAACAGAATAAGTCCGTTTACAACTTCCTGGTGAGAAACCTCAGTTCAAAGTGTTATCAAAGTTCCTTTTCATTATTATGGGCAGTTTTGGACAAAATGAGGATACCTCCCCGCTGAAGCCACAACTGACCAAGAGGCTGACGCTTTAGTACAGTTTTTTTTTCATTTTTCCAAGGACCACACATGTAATGCCTACAGTGCTATGCTCTTAATTCCTGGGTTTGGTGGTTTGAGATTCCACACCACGTTAGCCCCTTACAAGAGGCTTTGGAAACAAGATCTCGAAAAATATGGATGTATTTTTTGGATCCCCTCTTAATCCTCCTGGGTCTGGCCCAAGCCCCCTTTCCCTCTGATATACGCACGTTGCGCACACAGCTGATTGTTTGCTCCAGAATTCTCTGTTTATATCGATCTTCTGATTTGGAGAGAATCAAACGAACAAACAGTGTGTTGAGCTGCCGTACATTAAAATGATCTGTAAGGGCCAAAAAAAAGTCCACAAATGCGAGAGGGTTGTTTCACTTCCAAAGTGGCCAAATATTAGTCCCTTTCATTTAATGATGGCTTACGTGGATGCAACCCGTTTTGATATAAAGCCTGGGGATCCCCTTCTGATGTCACTAAACCTCCATTCAAAGCCGTAAGTGCTGACACAATTGCTTCAATAAATAAAGAATTTTTATATACCAACACGGGGGTACCCCGCCAGGTGTGGGGGGCACACCCCACCAGAGGAGCCGGGGATGGTTTGCTGAATAAATTGGGCCTTTCTGCCCAATAAGTTTGTGAAATTGGCCAGTGGTGGGGGGCTGGAGGCTTTTACAGCCCAGTATCAAAGAACTTGGTGCCCAAGGTGCCCTGGAAAAAACCCTGGCCACCGTAATTTCAGTGATATCAGGCCTCACAGGTGAAAATTGCGACGCCCGAGGTGCCTCGTACTCCCTCGAGGCAAACCGACCAGGGAGAAATGGGCACCAAAGGAGAAGCTCAAAGACCCTGTGATCCCGACCTCACCCCCCATAAAAGAAAATTTGTGTTCAACTGCCCTCGGTCAGAAAATGGGGGCCAGGGGGGGGGGACAGATGGAGGAACCCACCCCAGGGGCAAGAAGTCATGTCGCCACGCAGGAGCCACATTATCAGCCAAGGCCGGCGAGGCATCACTAAGCAGGGACTCCCAACCCAATCTTCACAATCAAACAACACCTCCGGCGAGCAAGTCAATGGCTCTGAAAGACTTTGTGCTTGGCCCTCGGTGTCCCTTCCACCTTGGTCGGTTTGCCTTGAGAGAGTACGACCAGGCCTGCGCCGGAACTGGCATTCGCGCGCAAGCATCCGCGGTTCCAGACCGCCGAGGATACGAAAGGCCGAGACAACTTGTAAACAAGATGAAAGCGCACTCCAGAATCGCGTTTTTTGCTTTCGTCTTTTCAGGCAGTAAAGCAGTTTTGGCGGCCAGAAGAACCTACAGCTACGCGTCTTCGACCAGAGAGCACACCTTATTTCAGCCACACCTTTTCACACAGATCTTCTGCATGGGTGTTGAAAATCATATGCAGACGACGCAAACTGTTCAAGAACTTAAAAGAATGCGTCAAGATTTTGAGAATATGAAAACGCAAATGGGGCATAATCAAATCCAGGGCAGCAACCAGCCCCCAGACCCTGAAGGGCAATGAATTTGAGGAAGATGTTTCAATGGGAGCTGAAGAGGAGGCAACCACCACTGATTGGACTGCTGTCTTATCCCCCCCCACACACACGTTCACCCCACCCATACCGATGCCCTGGCCAGACACCTCGGGCTCCGCACTTTGCCCTTGTGACGCCATTCCTTGTTCACCGGTGGTTTTTTTGGCTTTGTTTTGGTCCTCTGGGTTAGCAGTCCCTGCTTAGCGCCTTTTTTGCCGGAGTTGGCTGATTCCTAATTTGTCCTTCGACGCCCAGAAGACAGGAACATCAAATACTCACCAATTGAGAAAAGCTGAAGACGAACAGTCAATTCAAATTGCCCAGAAAGTTACGCTCGTGCAGAACCTCACATCAAAAGTTGTTAATTTTTTCGAAAGAAGTCAATGAAAGATGCAACTGCAAAGAAGCACAGCGCTGGAGAACTTCAAGAGGGAGCAGCAGCAGCAGCTGGACAACCTGACGACGCAGGTCGACTGTGGCGAAGCGTGGTTGCCACTTCCCCAAAAGAAATGTCCGCCGCAGAAATTTCTAGCACCAAAACCCCCCAACATGATGGCCACGGACCCTGGCAGACAGTGTTCAGAGCACCCGGATCCACCGTAACTGACTTGCACAACGATTTGCAAATAGATGTGAACAAAATGTAATCCGCGTTTTGCAGAATTGCATAAATGGTATAACGGTATTCAAGAAGTAAACGCCGGATATAACCGGCATTGAAACCGTGTTTGCGGATATTAATACCCAACACAAAACGTTGCCAACAACCACTTCTGATCTACAACAAGAGTTCACACACTTTCTACAAGAGCCTTCGGGCACAAACCATCCTAGGATGGACAAACGGTTTGCGAAGTCGAACTACTCCCTGATTTTCACGCATTTTGTGAAAAAATGGGCGCGAAAATTTCAGGAAAATTACAAGAATTTTGTGAAACCCTGAGGAGAACCAAAATTCGGTCAACCAACAAGTCATGGAATTGAATGGTATTGGGCAACCTAATTTCTACAACGCTGGATGACAAGACCATTGAAAATGTGGTTAGGGTACCCCAACCCGCGTTGGGTACCTCACCACAACAAACCAAGAATAATATAAATACAATTAAAACCGCCGTGGAAAGTTTGGCCAATCCGGTCAAATCCTTGTACACCGCTTTCCCAAAGATGTCGGCGGGTTTTGACACAATAGTTGACAAAAAACCACTTTTTGACGAGCTAACCTCTGACCGCAAACGTATTAAGCGTTTGCCGTGTGACGGTGAACGAATTTCGGACCTGGTCGATTTATTGGAACAAAGTGTTCAGGATATTGCGTTGAGTTTGGATGAACTCTATGCAAAATCGCGCAACCCCCTGCATTATTATTTTCCCATGAGAACCCGGTTTTCGGTGGTAAAATTACACTTCCAGTTCACAAAGTGCTTTTTTCTGATGCTCGATTTCCAAATCACGACTTTGTGGACCAACTTTGCTTACCGTTGGATACCACCCATTCCAAAGGCGTACCATGCGCACCCTCACAAGCATCCACAAATGCACATGACCATGCACGTGCCTAAAACCGCAATTACGGTTGCCAGTTTCCACCTCCTCTTAACATCCCCACCACTAAGGGTGAAGCTTTGAATGACCAACCAGTTTTTGCTACAAAAAACTGCTAACCCTCCGGTTTTAAGACAAGAAATCCGCGAATCAGAACTGGAACTGATTTGCGGTATGAGTCATACCCCTACCCTGTGTTTCCCCACATCAGAAGCCCTTTTGTTTCCAAACGGACTTTCGGCAAAACGGCGAAAATGCTGATTGCCGTCACAAAAACGGCAAAAAAAGCCGATTCGCCATTCGAAAAAGGCAAAATATCCGTTTTCAATTTTAAAATCGGCGAAAGGCGTCACTGCCAGCCAAGAATGTGAAAAATAGCAAAAAGGCCGAAGAGCCGAAATGAAACCCCAACGGGTGGGAACACGGGTATTGGTCATGGTTCTCGCATGTGACATGTGGAGTCTACCGCGCTTCTCTGATTTGCGGGCAAACAACGGGTTTGCTACCAACCTGGGATGGAACGGTCACTCAAGTTCCAAGGCCTGAAGGACAAGTTTCTGGGTATAAACCTCATAAATGGCTCGGCAGTGGTCTGTTACATTACGCGTTTTGTAAGTTTATCTTGGAATTAACCTGCCCACGTTTGTCATCCAGCACCATGCTTGGTAACCCACCCACCTCTGGGCCAGAGCAGTCCAAGAAGCGTAATTGGGATTTTTTCCCATGAGAAAGAAGAGGGTATCAGGGGAAGAGGTTCCAATAGGGCGGGTGCTCTTCCTCTGCAGCCTGCCGGTGTGTTTTCTGTAGGAGTGTCTACCTGTGGAAGCTTGGCCACAAGGCAGGTGCAACACTTTGAACCGTATTTGAGTTTTCTTTTTTTTGTTTTACGCGTGTGTTTGCAGTAATGGCCACTGAATCATTATTTTACTTGCTTTGTTGGGAGTTGTAAACCAGCAAAGCTCGACCGGGGAGGGAAGTGTGAATCCCATGCCAGCCTGTGTCATTACGACATTCGGCCTTCCAGATTAGTGATTAACAGATTTAGAAATATTTACAAACTAATTTCTTTTTTGGTTGGGCAAAAAGCCAGCCGTGTGTTCTGAAGGTTGATAAATGCCAATTTTGCAATGTTCCATCTGCATGCTAGCAGTTGACATTTTGTTGTCTTTCAAATTTCGTGCGTTTTACGTTCCCCTTGTGTAGGATTCAAGTTAAAGAACCGTGAAAAAGAAAATGGAGCATGGCAAAGTTTTGGAGAGGGACAAAGCGAAGGAAGCTGGAAGAAAGGAGGAAAAGGCAAGGGAAGAGGCAAGTCCCGCCTTGCTGGCTCAGCAGCCTCAGGGCAGGGGAACAACGCAGAACCACCCCTGCTCAGAACTCACAGTGGGCTGCAGATGGGTCCCAATGGTAGCATCCACGGAAGCCTGGCCATACCCGCAGGCCAATGGGATCCAAGGTCCGTCAGCACAACCATGCACACGAAAAACTATTTCATCAATGGGTTTGAATGGAAACTAATATGGGATAGATTGGACAAGGAACTGCTCCAGACCGGCATTCACCAGAAATTCAGTGGGACTTTCATCCATTTCACATATGCTGCAGTACCGTTGACCCCCTTTCCACACCGACCATTCGTGCACTCCACCACCAGAATTTTGTGGAATAAGGGTTAATCTGACAGAAAGGTGGCACACCCCTGCCCTACAGTCTGCGAATCTGGCTGCCCTGGTGGGAAAAGCATGCCAGTCCCCACCGAGTAGACCCCCTCACTTACGAGAAACCCATTTCTTATAGGCGAGTTTCCAAAAAATGCCCCGAGGGGTTTGTCACAGGTGTTTGTTTATTTTAGGTGGGTTTCAATGTCCAAAAAACATTTGAGCTAAAAACACGTCAAAGGTTTAGCAAAAGCAGCCAGAATTTTACTTTCGGTGCCTCTGGGGTCGAAGAAAAAATTGAGGGTTTGTTTGAGTGGTTGGCTTAAGGTATTTTTTCTTCTTCAGGCACTTTTTCAGGTACTCTTATATTGCTGGGGTTTTCTTATAGCTGGGCGTCTGCCCAAAAAATCCCAAATGTGAGCGGGGTATAACATTGATCAGGGAGGGGATCACACATCATCACCCCTAGGTTGTCTGTTACATGCAGACAAGGCACCAATTTGGAGAAAGCCCAAAGGATTGTGGAGGATTACCAGAAATGTGGGGCAAAGAAAAAGGTAGAAGCACGAAGCGCGGAATCACGACATGCTACAACAGGAATCGCGGAATCGCAACGTTCTACAACAACAGTCGTGGAATTGCGTCATTCGACAACAAGATTCTTCAAATCGCGACCTTCCATTACAATATTGAAGGAATCGCGACATACAACATGCCACCACAACATTCGCGGAACCGCGGCATACCACCACCAAATTGGCGGAGTCGAGACGTACCAAACACACATGGTACCTGTTTTACCATGCCACCATCACTACCCTACACTTACAACCATGGCGGAAATTGTACACAACAACACGCTTTCAAAGGTAGAATTACAATTGCGAACAAAGTTAAGCCACAATGGGACGGAGGTATTACTGACACCTGAAGGGTCCGACCCAGGAGCCCCAAGGAAACCAAAATGGAGTTCATTATTGCCTCCCAAAGAACGAAATAAAACGCGCCCGACAACTTGTGATACAGGATCTGATTTCTTACCCAGAACTGGTTGATTAAGATGTGTCAACCTGTTCAAGTATGGTATCACGAATTGCGCTGAGAACAGGTAGCGTCAATTCGCGCATAGTTACCGAAAATGGAAGTCCATTGGCCTTTGGTATTCCAAACGGTTGGGATTGGCCGGTGAAGTTGATGAGTTTCGTGCAAATCAAATACAAGAACAGTTTGACGCTGTGCTTTTGAATTTCATCTCGAACATCATCAAAAAAAATTCACTGCGAGGGGCTGGCGGAAAACACAGTTTCGTTTGAAAAACGGTGGAATTACGATTCCAAGCAAATGGAGCTCAAACATGTATTGAATCAAGTACAATTGGCGTTCAGCAACCACCCAAACCAGAAATACCTAAATTTTTTTGGTCAACGCCTTACAAAAGCGGAATTCACACAATTTTCCACAGGAATACACAAATACTTAAAATCTCGAAGCTGGACTTCAAACACCACAATTCATTTTCATCTGACCGAAATTAGGAGAAATTGTGCTTTTCGTGTTACAGATCGGGGCACAAGTCCTGTGATTCCCCCAATGCTGATGCGCGAAAGCGACATCATAGTCTGCAAGGATCAAATTCATCACGCAATTCAGGCTACTTGGCGTTTTTGTACAAACTTCATAAACCAGGAGCTACAAAGTATCCACAAAGGTCCCGATCACCGTTCCGCGAACGCTGACGCGATTGTGAATCTCAAGGTTGGTCAGCGTACGTCCAAAGCTTACCCTTTTCCCCTTTGTGGTGTATTCCAAAAAAACCTTTCGCTTTCGCCTTGGTGCGCAAATCTACTTGTGGTTGGGAAAGGTCTTTGGAGTAACAAAAAGTGGATTTCCCTTTTGTTCCCAATTCCCCAAAGAAGCAAAGCGCAAAGCAAAGACTTCAGATGATTCCTCCGAAACCAAGTCCAACTGTTCTGAGGGTTTTTTCCTCTTGCCTAATCAAACCTTGAAACTTGCAGACAATGAGGTGAAAGAATACCACCTGTGGGCGAATGAATGAAAAGTGCTGACGTGTCCAGGGGAAGATCCCGGTAGGGTCTGCCACGATCGTGCCAGCTGCGGTTTCCACAGTGGTGCGATCGTCACTGAACCCACCCTGCAGATATCCTACAGAGCTGGGACGTGCCTGGTACACATCCACCTCCCAGGGCTACGCCCGATTTCCTTCACGGACCAGGGATTCCGAGGAAAATTCAGGATATCTGACGGCCCCGGTGGGGTTCACTACTCCACTTGGTGTCTCTCCTTTCCGCACGGTGGCATCCTCGCAAAACCTAAAAACGGCCGATAGGCTAGCCGCTTTGCGGTCACCTTTTCGCCGCTTTAGGCTCTCCTGTCAAAGCGTCCCATCCACCCAATTTGGGTGTGCGAAAGGCACGCGTGGCTGGTTAAGTGTATTCGCTGAAAACCCGAGGGGAGAGGTGTGGAGGGGGGGGGCAGGCTCCTATCCTGGTCATATCCGGATAGGGCTCCTAGGCGCTCATATTCGCAATAGGAAACAAAAGCCTACTCACAGAACCGGATGCCGACGACACCTTTGCGGGGGTGGGGGGTAAGAACAGAGGAGACGGGGGTTGGCTTAGACCAAAATATAATTCTTGCTGTCTGGCAGCATTAAAGGGCCTTAGGGCCGAAAAGGAACAACTTTGGCCTACTATTACGGCGTGGGCGCTGTGTGCTGTGTGTCACGTAGCGGCTTGCCAGGTTTCCCGGCTGCCAAGGTCTTCACAGCAGCGGCTCCTTCACGACGTGATAAGAGGCACTTACCTCCTGCAGACGGTTTTCGTCCGCACGGCCAGTGTTGGTGGGGGGGTGGGGGCTCATGGATACTTCCATCCAGATGTCGTCGGCGCGACAGACCTGGGTTCATCCCAAGGTGTTTAGTGGTTTCCGCTACCAGTGTATAATCATCCAGGGGTATCCAGGCTCCATGAATGAGCTTACCTTACGTGGGGTCTGGTAATGCCGCTTCACAATCATATCCTCTACAACCGCCAGTAATCATGGCGGGAGTCCAGGGGGTCTTCCACCGGGACGATTTTCAATTGCTATGGTGGGGGCCGGTCCGCTAGCCAGGTTTCTGTCGATTCGAAGTCAGGTTCCACCCAGTCCCGAACCCACTCGTCGGGGACTTCTTGGTTGGTTACACTCTCTTGTTCCGCGAGGAACCACTGCAGCTTCTCCCAGTATTTTCTGGACAGAGTGGCTGGCCAGGTGAAGCAATTCATCCTTGGATGGTTGGCTGACATCTCGGGGAATGCGGGGCGTTCCCCGGGTGGAAGTCAATGGGCATGTGATGCGCACATTCCGTGCGGACTGTATGGGGTCGTAATACGGCCCCAAGCCAGTCTTTCAATGTCGTGCCGAGGTTTTCCGGCGGCAATTGTGGTAGGCACCAGCGACCATTACGTCCTGTGTGGTGAACAGTCGGAAACGTATCTTTTCCCCGTCTGCTGTCTCCCAGAGGTAAGGTAATCTTACCCATGCAAGCCATATCGCCCCACTGTCGATCTTCCACCCACAGGCAACTCCCGTGTGGCGGTAGTCGTCGAGCTTGAGATTGGAGTACTTGAAATATTCCTTGTACTTTTTGTGCAAGGTTGCGTACTCCTCCAGGGGATTCTGGCCGCTTGGCACGATTGTGCGAACTGCGCCTTCCGCAGTTTGCCAGAAGGTTCTCCGAAGGCAGTTGACGCAGAGCAATGGCACATTCGTGCCATCCCGCTGTGTGTGGTGGAAATTGTGCTTGTGTGACCAACTGTCCACGCACGTGGTAGGTGGGGCGGAGGTTGATACACATACTGCCCCTGTGGCGTTGGTTCGTCCACATAGACAGACACAGCTGCCGCACTCTGGGGATAATCCCCGGAGACGGTGTACTGAGACACACATGCTCCTGTGCGGGGTAATGCCGCCGGGGCATGCGCTCAGGAGACCGAAAAATACTTTCTTTCACACGTGGGTGTTCACTCCGGACAGGTGCTTCCCCTGTCTCTTCCTCCGGTATTCCGGGGGAGTGAGCACGAAAATGTGCGGTGTAAATGCCAACCGGCAGTGCTACCTGTGGTGGGACTTCCAATGCCAAGGTCACGCATGGTAAGGTCCGTCGCGAATCCTGGCGTGTCCCAGTCGGTGTAATACACCGAACCGGTCATCATTGCCTGGGGGCACGTACACCACGGGGCTGGAGGGGTGTTCGCGGTGGTCAATATTTGACGGCATTGGTCATCCCACAATGCCTGTGTGAGGAGGTCTGGTGCCGGGTTTGCGTTCATGTGCGTCACCCGATTCATCGTCTCCACCGTGCGGTGGACCATCACACACGCATACGGTGGGAGGCGACGAGAGCCTGATGGGATGACCGCGACTCCGCGGGCATCGAGGTCAACCTGTTACTGCTGCGGGCTTCTGGGTTTCCATGAGTCACAGTCCGTACAGGTGGCTGTGTACAATATCGGTACGCATACTGTTCTGGGCGAGTGTGAGTGGTTGGATGTAAGGCGGTCCTCCGCCTGGCTTCCTTCCACCGAGCAGCATGATACCTCCCGGCGTCCGTACGGGGGGGGGGGGTGGTTAGGTTGTTGGTTATGAGGTGGTAAGGGTATCTTTTCCTGCTTGACTATTGTCGCGTAAAACAAGTTCTGTGGAAAGAAAGAATGATGAGAAAAAAATGATAAAAAAAGGAAAACAACATGGGTTTCCCATGCGTCCCAAAAAACTTGACGTGGAAAACATCAATGTTATGCTTTTTTTTCCACATCCTCCAATCTTGCTGGAAATACCCAACAAAACTGGTTGCTGGTTCCCAAGTGTCCTCCCCGGGCCCATCCACTTTCCAGCGGACGTTCCAAGGGTGAATGCCTTTGTCGATTTTGTGATTGATAACTTCATCGACTACAAAGTCTCAGGTAAACTGGAACGGGGCTTGAAGTGCAGACACGGGATGGGTTTCCCATCCGGCGGTGTCAGGTATGGTTTGAAGTCGTCCATATGAACGTCCTCAACACCATTCAGTAATGCAACCTTGTATCGCCCGCTGGTACCTAGTACTTCTACGATTTCACAGGGGCCGAGCCAAAGGTGGTCCAGCTTGGAAGACTGCATGCGG
>CAAHFI010238360.1:0-12265 GCA_900893395.1 Euglena gracilis
TGGGAGGGAGGGTTAAACTTCCCTTCCCCTTTTTAGAGATCTTCCCCAAAAGGCGAAGTTAACATAAAAGAAGAGAAAGCCAGGAGTCATTGTCTCCGAGACCCTGCTTTCAATGAGTTGTGCCCACCCGTGTTTGTTCTCCACCAAGGTAATGACGTCACGCAGAGGGTTATTTTTGATCATTTGAAGAAGGGTGTGCTCATTCTTACGTCTTACAATCGCTGAAGTGTGTTGTCTGTTGATTTGTCAGCATTTGATTTGGCATATTTGCATGCGAGGGACTCTCTGGGGGTTGAGGAAACTGGTCGCCGGTGAGCAGTTCAATTTCCCTTTGTGTGCATGTACTCATGAGGGGTGCTGTATTACAGCATTTCATCCCGGTATTGGCTGTTACGAAGTTAGACCAATAGTTTTCTTTTGCATTATATTACATTTCTCATTTTGAAATATGCATTTGTGAAAAACTGCACATGTGTAACAGTTATCACATAAGTCCAGCTCCACACACGTGCACGCATGCACGCACACTCACGCGCGCGCGCACACACATATCACAAACAGCACAAACACCGCACACAAAACCAGGCACCTACGGCCGACAGGGCCGACCAGGGCCGACCAGGGCCGACCAGGGCCGACCAGGGCCGACTATGATTTTCAGGACCCCCGTAGGTGGGGGTTCCGACCAGGGCCGACCAGGGCCGACCAGGGCCGACCAGGGCCGACCAGGGCCGACTTGCATGTGGTTGGCCGACCGAAGGGGAATGGATGAAGGAATTCGGCAGCTTTCCCTCTGGAACAAGCACCTCTGATGATGCTGGGCGATGCAGGGCGATGCAGGGCGATGCGGGGATTTTTTTTGGATTTTTTGGATGCGGGGATTTTGGATGGCTGAAGTGGGGTTCATATTTGGGCCCATACTGCTGGGTACACCTCTGTTGTCTCGTCCCTCCCTCCCCTGCAGACCACTCCAGCCTGCCCTTCATGTCGGCCCGTGCCTCTGCCTCTGATGCCGTGCTGGACCTCTCCGTCCCCCTCCGGGAGGTGTGTGACTCCCCTGGAGCCGAAGGTATCGTGCCCCTGCTGCATACCTGCGTACAGCCTCCACATTGGTGCTGTGTTCCTCCTTGGCTCGTCTGGCCTTCCCTGAGTGACTCCCTGGAGTGGATGCTCCAGTGGGAGAGGGAGGTTATGGGGGGAATCTTAAGTTGTGGGATAAACGGGCGACTGTGGTCGCGGTTGTAGGCATGTGCATGATCATGTGCATCCGTGGATGCTTGTGGGGCATGTGAATCCGAGGATGCTTGTAGGGGTGCGCATACTGTGCACCCCTGATTGTTGGATGCTAGGATTGGCATCCAACGAGCCGCGAATTTAATACACAAAGTCGCGAGTTGGGTGTCGAGGAAGGTTGGCTGGAGGCCAAGAAGCGGGACCCCCACCGTGACTGACTCTGTGCTTCCCTGTCTGCTGCATGCTCTTTTGTAGTGTGGCCAATGCAAAGTGTGAGCAATGAGGATTTTGTGTGGATGTGCCTGATGGTTGCCTGGGGGTTTACTGTAAGGTTGCCTAGGGCACCATTGGATGCCTCTAGGGCAATGCAGGGCGATGCAGGGCGATGCAGGGCGATGCTGGGTTGCTGATGCTGGGCGACCAGAGGTGGGGTTCCGATGCTGGGCGATGCAGGGTGTTGCTGGGCGATGCTGGGTGATGCTGGCATTTTTTTGTATATTTTGAAGAACTAAACCCATTTTTTGGATAATTTTCTCACAAATCTCCAGTTTTACACCCATTTTGGCCATTATGGACCAGTTTTTGCTAATTTGGGGCTATTTGTCACTGATTTGGCAAATATTGGGCTAATTTGGGTCAATCTGAGCATTTTTTATGGCATTGTGGCCATTTTGCGCCCTTTTGGTAATTTTGGGTCATTTTTCACAATCTTTTGTGGATTTTGTTGGCGTTTTTGGGTAATTTTTGGTTATTTCAAGCCATTTTAGGTCATTTTGGTTGCTTTTGGGGAGCCAATGGAGGCCTTATGGGGCACTTCCTTTTGATCTTGGCAAGACAATTCAGAAAATCATTGCATCCCTTCACATTTTTTCTGTGAAGGATACCCCCACCTATGGCCGACTATTTGCCGACCAGGGCCGACCAGGGCCGACCAGGGCCGACCAGGGCGACCAGGCACCAGGGAAGTGACCATAGGTGCCTGCTCCCCAGTGACCGTAGGTGCCTGCTGCAGCGGTTGGCACGTGGTGAGCCCTCAGGAACACTTCGTAAAGTGTAACGTATCGCTCTGACCTCCTGACTCCCCTCTGACCCACCTCGGCAAGGGCTCCGCCATGCTGTCCGAGAGGGGGAGCTTTGTTCCGACCAACACAGACCCCCTCCTCCAGTGCAAAGCACAACTGCCAATCGAAACAAACGCAGCAAACCTCCGGGTGGCCATCACGGATGCGGCCCCTTTCCGACACCGAACCCTTTCCCGATTGTGTTTCGCCCGCAAATGGAGACCCACCGCCGGCCGCCGCTGCGCAGAGGGGTGGACACCGGGAAGTGTGGGACGACCTAACCCCAATGCCATTGCCCAGGCCTGGCCCTCAGCAGAGGGTCTCCCATGTCACACACATTCCATGGCACACCCGAATTCCCCAACCCGGCACCAAACCCAATCTTGGCCAAAGGTTTGCCCAAAATGGTGACCTCTCCCTTAAACCCCCAGGCGGGAGTGCGCACACCTTGTGACCGTCTGTTTCTCTGTGTGGATTGGCATCCAACCCTCATGAGCTTTTGTGCAGTTCACGAGGGTGAGACTATTGGATGAACCTGGGACGCTGCATGATTGCCGGCAGGGAGAGGGTGTTCTGTGGGCAGGGGTGAAGCCGATGAGTCAGAGGTCAGTGACAGAACGGGTCAAGAGGACAGGTCAGTGCCCAGACAGCACCCGAACGGCCTGGCAGGGGACAAGGGAAACACGATGGTGGCAGCAATTTGGCGCTCGCTTTGGCACAAGTTCTCAGCGGCGCTGGAAATAATGCCCCAACAACTTGGCAGGGGGCAAGTCAAAAAGCTGGCTCCAGTGACCTGGCATCCTGCTGAGTTATTGGGGGGGAGGTTTAGAACCCTGGGGGGGAAGGGCAAGCTTCAGACGGAGGTGCTGTCAAACCAGTAAAATCAGACTCGGATCGGCTGGGGGGGGGTAGGATGGGTTCCAGTTGAGAAAACGCCTGCTGCACAG
Source organism: Euglena gracilis (assembly GCA_900893395.1). Lineage (NCBI taxonomy): Eukaryota > Euglenozoa > Euglenophyceae > Euglenales > Euglenaceae > Euglena > Euglena gracilis. The sequence goes on from CAAHFI010238360.1 coordinate 3,242, forward strand.
GTTTGGGGCATGAGGCAGCCCAAACTCAGCTGGCCCGGGGACCTTATTTCCTCGCACCCTCACTGCTGCAAATGTGTTCCCTGCTGCCTTCCTCACCTGTGCAAAACACATCAACGTTCTGAGAAAGTGCCGTTGGCACGGGGGAGGGGTAACGGCACGGTGTGTGTCTTGGATGGGGGGGCAGGGACGGATGGGAAGCCCTTCGGTATTGAGGTAGGTGGTAGGGGGGGGTCCAGACCACCCCCCCCTAGATGTTGGGAGGATGGGGTGGTGCGGGGGCGCCTGGCTGGCGTGAAAGGCATTGGTTCAGGTGGCAACAATTTACCCAATTACCCCACCATCCTGCCCAGGCCGCACCCTGCCCTCTTCCGCCGTTCCCCACAGCAGTTCCGCACAGCCCCGGCCAGCGGCTTGCCCCGTCAGAGATGCCTCCCGCCCCGTCCCCGGGCGATGCCGCGGTGGTGTGGGAGTGGCAGACCGGCACCGGCGCTACGTGCCCTTCGCGCCGGGGGACAGTGACCTGTTGGAGCCCAGGGCCGCCCGGGCCATGGCAGTGGTCCGGCCACCGCCACAAATGCCACTGCCTGTCATTCACAGTCCCTGAGGTTGTGCGGTTCTGTGGCAACAACCTCAGGATGTCATTTTTTCAGCCGTCTCAGCTCATTTCCCGGGACGCATTTGGTATTTTTTCCATATTGCCCATAAAAATTTCGATACTGACTTCTGAAATTTCATTTTCAAATTGCAAATGTATGGATCAGCGTCGCCCTGGCGGTTTGGGGGGGGGAGTGGTGAAAATGAATTTTATTTTCCCTCAAATGGGAAGCAAGCAAGTGACGACTGGCCACACCCGGTGGCTTTGGTGCAGGGGGAGAACCCCTAATCCAACTTGATTCTGATGGTCTAGCCGGACACACACTGGAAAGTTCGGATTTAAACAATTAAAGAATGTATTCTGGCGACTTTTTTTCGGAAGGTTGTATTAAACCTGACACCCCAAGGATCAGTTTTGGGTCCTGGCTTGGAAAACCCCAGGCACTCTCCTTCTTGGGGATAAAACCACCCTCAGACCTAAATCCCTTCGACGCCGGGGTGTGTATTCTTATCCTACAATAAAATAGAACCCCCTGGGGGCTGAGAATGGCTTTCCTCTTTTTTTGAGCCATTTTGTCCAGTCACAGTCTGCCCTGCTGCGGACGCGCTATGGCACGGAGCGCAGCTTCAATACCCACAAGCAGGGCGCCGGGAAGCAACACACCCATCAGCGTCATATTATGCAGATTATCGCATTCGCACAATGATGTGCTTGAAAATGTGATGATGCACAAACGCACGCATGTGCACACACATTGGGCACGCGCTCAGGCAGCACACATGCAACACAAGCACGCACATCCACACACACACACACACACACACGCACACACACACACACACACCACACACCCACACACGCGCGCACATCCACACACACACACATCCACACACACACACACACACATCCACACACATGCACACATCCACACACACACACACATCCACACACACACACATCCACACACACATCCACACACACACACACACACCACACACACACACACACATCCACACACACACGCACGCGCGCACGCTCGAACAACACACACCAGGGAGTTTTCCTCTCTCAACCCAAACTGTTGCTGGTGTCAAGGTCGGACCGCCCCACCCAACATTCCCCTCCACCCACCCGTCCCGGCGTGGACCCCTGGGGGACCCCCGAAAAATATGGCCGAGGATTCCCAAAAAATTTTCGGCGCCTCGCACCACAACCCATACTCTGGAGGACATCTTTTCGATGGGTTCTTCATGTTCAGGTTTTGGCTTAAAAATGTACGCTGTGTAACGACGACCTCCGGGACGGAAGACACCTTTTTGGTCAGAACACTCGGTTGGGGACTTCGGGCAAAAAAAAATAACAATATTAATACCTGGAGGGTTGCATTTGGAGGGGTTTCAAACAGCTAGCAGTGGACCCCTTGGCTCCTCAAGAAAAACCTAACATTGTGTCCAACGACCCCCCCCGGTTGGGGACAGGTCTTGCAGTATCAGACAGAATTTCCCGTACCCACGCCCCCCGGGCAAATTGACGGCCCCGTGCCATTGACGCCCCGGGCAATTGTCACCCCCTCTGTGCCAGCCAAATTTCCACCCTGGGAAATTGCCACCCCCCTCCGTGCTGCCCAATTTGTCGCGCGACAATTACCCAGGGGGGGGCGGGTACACCAGATGGGACATAACTACCCGTAAACCCCGTGATAATGCTGTGGGCGTCGTGTTGCTTTGTTCTTGTCCCTTTTTAGGTTGCATAACATTGCAGATCCTTGCAGATACACCATGTGGTAGTGGTCGTTGGACTTGACGGGGGGGGGGCAATGTCACCCAATTCTGCCTCGTCACAGTCACAGCCAGAAAATGTGGTTGGGGATGAATGCCCCAGCCACAAATAGGGATTTTCTGTTTTATTTCTGTGTGACAGCAATTAAACACAGTATCCCTGTCGATCCTCTGCCCTGCAAGCGAGTTCAGCTTCAACAAGAACTCCCGGACGCCGTACAGAGTCGACTTCGCAGCGATGGTGCAAGTCAACCTGAAGGCTGAGGCAGTTCTGTGATGGATCCATCATCGGTGGAAACGTCAGCTGGACGGAGTAGAATAATGCAGAGGAACACATTGGTTTGTGAATTGAATCATACCAAGACAGGTGAACGACCGGGGGGGGGGGGGCAGAAAAGGAGGTGACAAGCTCTGAAATCCACGATGTAGATCCACTTTTCCCCTGCCTCCCGTTTTTTTTTTGCTACATCAGGCGAGTATCAATTAACATAATTATGACTTGTGTTGTTATATATGTGAATTTGCATGTAGTATACATTCAATATCAACAACACGGAAAAAATTTTCATGGCCCGGAATAGTTACCCCCCCTAATAGAAGCACGGGTGCACTTATAGGGGACCGCCGCCCCCGGCGCAGGGGTGCGCTTCTATTTGGACCCTACCTGCGCGATTTTTGTTGATTTCCTTTAGAAATCCCATCAAAATGGGGGGTGCGCTTGTAGCGGACCGCTGCCTTCGGCGGCGGGGGGTGCGCTTTTATTTGGACCCTGCGCTTGTAGCGGCCCCGTGCTTCTATTAGGGGGGGTTTACTTGATTTCAAGATTCCTTTTGTCCCAGTGCGTATGGAGCACAGCCCCAGCAGGGACAAAAAAGCAGCGCAACATCCGGCGCATCCATGATGCCAAGGGGAAAGCCGAGTGGTACCCAGGCTTGTCCTGAGAGCTGGATTCCAACCCTGCATGTCCCCTCCGGGGGGGGGGGCACCAGTATTTAGGGATGTTCATATTTGGTGTTGGCAAAAATGGTCAAAGGGTTGCTTATGTTTGGCGAGTTATTCCCCCGAGGGGTTGCTTTATATTTTGGAGTGGGGCACACGCCCATGCATCGTACACTGCCTGCATGCATCTTCCCCCCAGTGGAAATGCAATTCAGACCCACAAGACATTTTCTCGTTCCAAAGACGCGACAAGAGGACAAGTCAGCACATCCAAGTCCGAAACAAGGTGGCAACTCCCCACCATACCATTGCTTAACACCTGTCCCACCCCCCCCCCCCGGTGACTGACTGTGCTTTTTTCAGAGTAACTGACTGGTTTTCTGGCCAAGGGACCCCCCCGGGGGGGGTAGGCCCGAAAATGAAAAGTGGCTGGCCCGGTGCCGAAGGCGCCGGAATTTTTTGTATTTTTTGAGATTTTTTGGCAAATTTTCATTGCATCCTACTCCTCATTCAAGAGTGGCCGATCCCCCCAGGGATCGGTAAAGTGACTGACTGGTTTTTTGGGGGGAAAGTGACTGACTGGTTTTTTCAGAGTGGAAAGTGACCCCCCTCCCCCCCCCGGGGGGGTCGCTAAGCAATGGTATGCTCCCCAACCGTGCATTGTTTGCGAATACATCTGGCAATGGGGTTTGCATTTCTGGAGATCAGCTAGTCACTTTCAAACCTGAGTCAGCTATCCCCACACTTGCCATAAAAAATGAAACGAAGCGAAATGAAATGAAATGCAAAGCAATGCTTTTTGGAAAGTGTTGTCATTCCGGCTGATAACCTCTGGGGACCTTGGTTTGATAGGAGGCAGCCAACAGCCTTTTTCCAACCAGCCTACATTGTCCAGCCTCTAAGCTGGACTCCTCGCTAAACAACGACCCATCAAAGACGAACATTAGCGGTTGTGGGACAGGGAGTAGGTACGTGCCGGCCTGGCCTCTGCCGACGCCCCCACCAGACAGTCCCAGTGCCAGTGCGGCGGCTGTGTATGAGTGGTTCACAGACACTTTGTACAGGCGGCGGCTGGCAGCCGGCCGGCTCTTTTTGGACTGTGGGGGAACTGACAGGATGGCAGCGACCTTTTGGGTGGGGGGGGTCTGGCATCACCTGGGGTGCACGGCGGGCATGCGGGCACATGAAAAACTGCTCTGCGGAGGGAAAAAATTCCTGGTCAGAGCTGTTCAAATCTAGAAAAGAATACGGTAAGACACTGAACATGTGGTGAAATGTCTTCCAGAGTGCACAGAATTTTGCTGTGTGAAAACGCGATTTTTGGGTGTTTTTCCAAGTCCCGAGAAAGTTTTCCGCCGAATCATCAGATTTTGCGCGGGGGGGGGGGCAGTCCAGACTCTCCCCGTTGGTTATTTGGAGTTCTGGGTTGCCCCCCCCCATTCCCAGAGTGAAGCAGATATTCCCCAATCCAAATGGTAAGGTATTTTCCCCAACAGCTGGAATATATGTCATGTGAATCCCAGTTTTTCCCGCGCACTTTGCCCTGGCAAGAGTTAAGGATTTCGTTTCAAATGTGCACATGGTGCACACCAATCTGAAGGTGCTTCCCGTCCACTCCCTTCACCAAAACCACGATTCCCCACCCCGCGGCTGTAATTTGCCTCGAACTTTCAACGCAGACGACTCTTCCAAAACAGGCTTGATACCCCCCCATGACATACCAGCCGTGCCCATGACATACCCCGCATGTCCAACGCACTTTCTCCGTCCTTTGGCGTGTCAAGGACAATGGGGGGATTAATGGCCCCGTCCCTGCTTATCTCTCAGGTGACCAGGTGTCAGGTGATCCCTGCCAGGGTTCTTTAGTTGTGGACCCCTGGGGGGCGGGAGGGGGGGGTAGGGTGGGTGGGTCCGGCCGAGCCCCCCCCCTGGGGGTCCCCCGGGGGGGGGATATTCTTTTCGGCGCCAAAGGCACCGAATTTTTTTAAAAAAACGGAGCTATTTTTGGCGTTTTCGCGATTTTTGGCCATTTTCGTGGAAATTGGTGTGGGTCCCCCAGGACCCCCCCCCCCGGCCCCCCAGGGGTGGGTGGGTTGGGGGACCCACCCCCGGTCTTAAAAGAAAGCCCTAATCCCTGCAGGGTTACCGCCGCCGTTTGCCCCCTGACATGGGCGCCCTTCGACCCGAACGACTGAGCTGTGTTGGAGGCCGCGTACCAGAGCAGCAGGGGCACACTGTTCCACACGAAGGCCCTGACGTTCAACGTGGGCTTCGACGCCCGGGGTCCGGTTGTCCGGGAACGAAACGGCCGCTGCTTGTTTTATGTCCTATGAGGTTGGTGACCGGTGGGGGGTGGGGTGTCCTGACCGGTCTGGGGGAGAGGAGGTGGAAAGAGTCCGTATTTTTCTGGCGCAGTTTCACATTCCCGGCGCAGTTCCCACCCGGACAGCTTGCACCACCACAGCAACGCTGCCATGTGGCGGTTGCCACAAGTGGATGCCCCCCGACCAACCCACCTGCCCACCACCAACCAACCAACCAACCAACCAATCAGTTGATTATTTTTTGATTAATTTTCTGTTTTTTCTTCAGAGTTTGCAGCTCGATCTTCGCACAAAAATGTTTTTAATGTCTTCTTCTTTCACATGGCGTTGATATTTGTCCCCACCTATTTCTTGGGTGGTATGTTAGGGCTTATCCCTCCCCCTTGCCATCTTTATTGGCAACTTGGCCAGGAAACCGTGATGCGGTGATGGTGATGATGAAAATTTGGCCAGGTTAATTGTGTCCCAGGCTGGGCCCCGTAGCCCCAGCCTGTACATCTTCGACTTCCAGCTGATGACGCAGATGAACATGGACTCCGGCACCTCCCGCAAGATCCCCCCGGGCTTTGCCTCGGTGCACATTCCTTTTAAGAGCATTGTAAACATTGTGGGGCATGGTTCAGGTGGACATCATTCCCCTGGAACTATGAGGTTTGGGCATCCCCCCCCTCAACCTTTCAGTTCAATTTTCAACCTTTGTGCCAATGCTGGTTCCAAACGTTTTTAAACTGGCATCAGGGCGTATCCTTGGGGCAGGATGCCCAACCACAGCAGAGAACTGGGGGGTCCAAACCCAGAAGGGGGGATGGAACCTCTCTGTGTACAAATAATTTCCGATGGGAAGCGCTGGAAAAAAACTTTGGGCTAACAGTTTTGGTAACTTTTTTTTCAGAAAATCAGGCAAAAATTTACATGAAAGAGTTTCGCTTCCTGGCTTTAACAGCCCCGGACCCCCCTCCCCATTGATAAGTTTTGTTTTAATTCCAGTCGCCCGAAGGGCGGCTGGGCGTTAACAGGTTTGCGCTTTCGGGGGTGCAAAAATGGGCCAGAAAATTGGTCGGAAAATGGCTGGCCAGGACAAATTATCGGGTCAAAAGATGGATTTCCGAATGGTTGGCCATTTTGGGGCAGCTTTGTTCTTTATGGCATCTGGGTCGACCCCAGCCGGGTCCAGTCCCAGCCTGGGGACCCCATGCTTTTGGCTTGTCAAGCACGGTGGGGGGGGGTGTAGGTTGGCTGCGCTGGCACATCACATATTAACACAAAGGTCCGCGGTGCAGGCGGACAGGCGGAACAGTTCCCCTTGCCCCAAGAAACTCTGCATGGGGAGCATGCCCCCCCCCCGGGGCAATTGACGCCTCCGGCCAAATTGTCATCCTCCTCCGTGCTGCCCAATTTGTCGCGTGACAACTGCCCGGTGGGGTACGCTCGGGGACAGCTGACAGGGCCCGCTGCCCGTCGCATTGACGCCATCGGCATTGGGTCCGGGGTGGGGGACGGCGACTCCGACGATGCCGATGCATACCTGGTGTTCGGCGACGCCTCTTTCCCGGGCCTCCAGCCCCGGCACTCCCCACTGCCGCCACCTCCACGGCCGCCTCGGCTGCTCTTGCCTGGCACTGTGCCCACAGTGGTGGGGGGCAAGGAAATGATGAGCTGCGGGTGATGGTGATGTGGTTTTCCCCTCCGACACAATTCCACCGACCTTAATTCAAACACTAACCCTTCTCTTTACGTTCCCTAAACAGCTCCTCCGCAAACTTAATATAATTTCTAATCACAGATCATTCTTCAAGCCTAGTCAATCAAACAACCAGGAGTGGAGCTGATCCGACGCAACAACTCAAACCACAATCCCAGTTACTGGGGGACATAGACAGTAACAGGAGTCTTAGCTCCTTCCGTCTCCGTCTTAGCTTCCCATCGTGATGAGAGGTGACTGCAAAGTCACAAACCGAACACTGATGACATCGTCCAAATTCTCAGGGCACCTGCCCCCACCCCAAGATCCAATGAACACTTAAGGGGGGCTGGACTGCAGCTTGTCCAAATTTGGCTAGTGGAAATTCTAGAGGAGCTCGAGTTCCGATAGCAGGGAAGCACCCCCACAGTTCTTACCCAACTTTTTTAGCAGCACCTTCTCAGGGGGCCTATTTTGTGTGTTTAACAGGAAAAATAACTCGAAAATTTCGAGATTTTGGTAGCGTTTGAAGTTTGATTTGGTGAGATATTGTTGATTTTTGCATCCAAGTGCCTGTAAGAGTAAGTGCAACAGTGGACCACCAAAATAAGGGAAATAAGGAAATCTAAAGAAAAAATATCTTTTTCGGCGTAAGGCTGAAAGATTTTTTTGCAATAAATTTTTTCACCTTGTCCAAGCACTGCCCCCCCCCCGGTCCCATATTTTGGCAAATTAAGTACCCCCCCTTGGTTTTTACCCATCTATTCTGGTTCTTAGACAGGGGGGGTTCCAATGACCGGCGCGAAGCACCTAAACTTTTTGGACCCCCAAACTTACCAAAAATGCCTATTTTCGGCCATTATTCGTCCGTCGTATTTCTCGGAACAAAATCAGCCAAAAGTCACATTAAAAGCCTGGTTTCCGCCTCGGCGCACAGCCCCGCAGGGATTTCTTTCCCAGATAGGGGACTTCCAATCCCCCGGGAGGGAATTTTGCTGGTGCTTTTCCAGTCTGGCAATGCTTTGCTGGTTTAGTCAAGCCAACTGACCCACCCCCGTGTTTTTATGGGAATGCCTGGAGGGCCGTTGCACGGGCGCCATTGGCATTTGGTCTGGCGCGGGGGACGCCGCCGCCGCCGACCTCGACGACGACGACGACGACCCCAGTTCTGGTGGCGCCGCCTTTGGGCCCATTCCACCGCCCCTGCCTGGCTCTGCGCACCCAAAGCGAGGAGCTTTGGAGAGCGCAATGCGCCCCCGCCAACTCCCCACCGTAATCATTCACATTTCGGTGTTGGGTCCCAGGGCATACAGGTTCTGATTTTTTTCACAACATCCTCCCTGTTTCCAAATGCAGTACTCCCAGTGGAATGGGTGGATTTAATGACGCATGCAAATTTCGAGCATCGGACTTCCCGTGTTCACAAAATCCCATGCAATTGGTTGCATAGATATTTCTCGCAAGGACCGGGGTGATGGTCCTCAGACGGGGGGGTTGAGAGGTGCATCCAAATGTCTGTTATTTCAACAGTGGACCCCAAAACAAGGGTTTTTTTAGTCGTGGACCCTGGGGGGAGGGGGGGGGGTGGGTGGGTCCGGCCGAGCCCCCCCCCCCCGGGGGGGGGGTGGGATATACTTTTGGCACCAAAGGCGCCGAAAATTTTGAAAATGCTATTTTTTAGCACTTTTCGCGATTTTTCAGCCATTT
>CAAHFI010242310.1:0-11323 GCA_900893395.1 Euglena gracilis
TTGCACCCGAGAAGGGTTGGCAGATAAAAGGGTTATTTTTGTTAATGAAAGGGATAGGGTTAGGTCGACTTGCACCCGAGAAGGGGTTGGCAGGAATAAAGGGGTTTATTTTGTTAATGAAAGGGATAGGTTAGGTCGACTTGCACCCGAGAAAGGTTGGCGATAAAGGGTTTATTTTGTTAATGAAAGGGAATAGGGTTAGGTCGACTTGCACCCGAAAGGGGTTGGGCAGATAAAGGGGTTATTTTGTTAATGAAGGGATAGGGTTAGGTCGACGCCCCGAGAAGGGGTTGGCGGATAAAAGGGGTTTATTTTGTTAATGAAAGGGAAGGGTTAGGTCGACTTGCACCCGAGAAGGGTTGGCGGATAAAAGGGGTTTATTTGTTAATGAAAGGATAGGGTTAGGTCGACTTGCACCCGAGAAGGGTTGGCGGATAAAAGGGTTTATTTTGTTAATGAAAGGGATAGGGTTAGGTCGACTTGCACCCGAGAAGGGGTGGCAGATAAAAGGGTTTATTTTGTTAATGAAAGGGATAGGGTTAGGTCGACTTGCACCCGAGAAGGGGTTGGCAGATAAAAGGGGTTTATTTGTTAATGAAAGGGATAGGGTTAGGTCGACTTGCACCCGAGAAGAGGGGTTGGCAGATAAAAGGGATTTATTTTGTTAATGAAAGGGATAGGGTTGGTCGACTTGCACCCGAGAAGGGGTTGGCAGATAAAAGGGGTTTATTTTGTTAATGAAAGGGATAGGGTTAGGTCGACTTGCACCCGAGAAGGGTTGGCAGATAAAAGGGTTTATTTTGTTAATGAAAGGGATAGGGTTAGGTCGACTTGCACCCGAGAAGGGTTGGCAGATAAAAGGGTTTATTTTGTTAATGAAAGGGATAGGGTTAGGTCGACTTGCACCCGAGAAGGGTTGGCAGATAAAAGGGGTTTATTTTGTTAATGAAAGGGATAGGGTTAGGTCGACTTGCACCCGAGAAGGGGTTGGCAGATAAAAGGGGTTTATTTTGTTAATGAAAGGGATAGGGTTAGGTCGACTTGCACCCGAGAAGGGGTTGGCAGATAAAAGGGTTTATTTTGTTAATGAAAGGGATAGGGTTAGGTCGACTTGCACCCGAGAAGGGGTTGGCAGATAAAAGGGGTTTATTTTGTTAATGAAAGGGATAGGGTTAGGTCGACTTGCACCCGAGAAGGGGTTGGCGATAAAAGGGGTTTATTTTGTTAATGAAAGGGATAGGGTTAGGTCGACTTGCACCCGAGAAGGGGTTGGCAGATAAAAGGGGTTTATTTTGTTAATGAAAGGGATAGGGTTAGGTCGACTTGCACCCGAGAAGGGGTTGGCAGATAAAAGGGGTTTATTTTGTTAATGAAAGGGATAGGGTTAGGTCGACTTGCACCCGAGAAGGGGTTGGCAGATAAAAGGGGTTTATTTTGTTAATGAAAGGGATAGGGTTAGGTCGACTTGCACCCGAGAAGGGGTTGGCAGATAAAAGGGGTTTATTTGTTAATGAAAGGGATAGGGTTAGGTCGACTTGCACCCGAGAAAGGGGTTGGCGATAAAAGGGGTTTATTTTGTTAATGAAAGGGATAGGGTTAGGTCGACTTGCACCCGAGAAGGGGTTGGCAGATAAAAGGGGTTTATTTTGTTAATGAAAGGGATAGGGTTAGGTCGACTTGCACCCGAGAAGGGGTTGGCAGATAAAAGGGGTTTATTTTGTTAATGAAAGGGATAGGGTTAGGTCGACTTGCACCCGAGAAGGGGTTGGCGATAAAAGGGGTTTATTTTGTTAATGAAAGGGATAGGGTTAGGTCGACTTGCACCCGAGAAGGGGTTGGCGATAAAAGGGTTTATTTTGTTAATGAAAGGGATAGGGTTAGGTCGACTTGCACCCGAGAAGGGGTTGGCAGATAAAAGGGGTTTATTTTGTTAATGAAAGGGATAGGGTTAGGTCGACTTGCACCCGAGAAGGGGTTGGCAGATAAAAGGGGTTTATTTTGTTAATGAAAGGGATAGGGTTAGGTCGACTTGCACCCGAGAAGGGGTTGGCAGATAAAAGGGGTTTATTTTGTTAATGAAAGGGATAGGGTTAGGTCGACTTGCACCCGAGAAGGGGTTGGCGATAAAAGGGGTTTATTTTGTTAATGAAAGGGATAGGGTTAGGTCGACTTGCACCCGAGAAGGGGTTGGCGATAAAAGGGGTTTATTTTGTTAATGAAAGGGATAGGGTTAGGTCGACTTGCACCCGAGAAGGGGTTGGCGATAAAAGGGGTTTATTTTGTTAATGAAAGGGATAGGGTTAGGTCGACTTGCACCCGAGAAGGGGTTGGCAGATAAAAGGGTTTATTTTGTTAATGAAAGGGATAGGGTTAGGTCGACTTGCACCCGAGAAGGGGTTGGCAGATAAAAGGGGTTTATTTTGTTAATGAAAGGGATAGGGTTAGGTCGACTTGCACCCGAGAAAGGGTTGGCGATAAAAGGGGTTTATTTTGTTAATGAAAGGGATAGGGTTAGGTCGACTTGCACCCGAGAAGGGGTTGGCAGATAAAAGGGTTTATTTTGTTAATGAAAGGGATAGGGTTAGGTCGACTTGCACCCGAGAAGGGTTGGCAGATAAAAGGGGTTTATTTGTTAATGAAAGGGATAGGGTTAGGTCGACTTGCACCCGAGAAGGGGTTGGCATAAAAAGGGGTTTATTTTGTTAATGAAAGGGATAGGGTTAGGTCGACTTGCACCCGAGAAGGGGTTGGCGATAAAAGGGGTTTATTTTGTTAATGAAAGGGATAGGGTTAGGTCGACTTGCACCCGAGAAGGGTTGGCAGATAAAAGGGGTTTATTTTGTTAATGAAAGGGATAGGGTTAGGTCGACTTGCACCCGAGAAGGGGTTGGCGATAAAAGGGGTTTATTTTGTTAATGAAAGGGATAGGGTTAGGTCGACTTGCACCGAGAAGGGGTTGGCGATAAAAGGGGTTTATTTTGTTAATGAAAGGGATAGGGTTAGGTCGACTTGCACCCGAGAAGGGGTTGGCAGATAAAAGGGGTTTATTTTGTTAATGAAAGGGGGGTTAGGTCGACTTGCACCCGAGAAGGGGTTGGCGATAAAAGGGGTTTATTTTGTTAATGAAAGGGATAGGGTTAGGTCGACTTGCACCCGAGAAGGGGTTGGCAGATAAAAGGGGTTTATTTTGTTAATGAAAGGGATAGGGTTAGGTCGACTTGCACCCGAAAGGGGTTGGCGATAAAAGGGTTTATTTTGTTAATGAAAGGGATAGGGTTAGGTCGACTTGCACCCGAGAAGGGGTTGGCGATAAAAGGGGTTATTTTGTTAATGAAAGGGATAGGGTTAGGTCGACTTGCACCCGAGAAGGGGTTGGCATAAAAGGGGTTTATTTTGTTAATGAAAGGGATAGGGTTAGGTCGACTTGCACCCGAGAAGGGGTTGGCAGATAAAAGGGGTTTATTTTGTTAATGAAAGGGATAGGGTTAGGTCGACTTGCACCCGAGAAGGGGTTGGCAGATAAAAGGGGTTTATTTTGTTAATGAAAGGGATAGGGTTAGGTCGACTTGCACCCGAGAAGGGGTTGGCAGATAAAAGGGTTTTTTTGTTAATGAAAGGGATAGGGTTAGGTCGACTTGCACCCGAGAAGGGGTTGGCGGATAAAAGGGGTTTATTTTGTTAATGAAAGGGATAGGGTTAGGTCGACTTGCACCCGAGAAGGGGTTGGCAGATAAAAGGGTTTATTTTGTTAATGAAAGGGATAGGGTTAGGTCGACTTGCACCCGAGAAGGGGTTGGCAGATAAAAGGGGTTTATTTTGTTAATGAAAGGGATAGGGTTAGGTCGACTTGCACCCGAGAAGGGGTTGGCGATAAAAGGGGTTTATTTTGTTAATGAAAGGGATAGGGTTAGGTCGACTTGCACCCGAAAGGGGTTGGCAGATAAAAGGGGTTTATTTTGTTAATGAAAGGGATAGGGTTAGGTCGACTTGCACCCGAGAAGGGGTTGGCGATAAAAGGGGTTTATTTTGTTAATGAAAGGGATAGGGTTAGGTCGACTTGCACCCGAGAAGGGGTTGGCAGATAAAAGGGTTTATTTTGTTAATGAAAGGGATAGGGTTAGGTCGACTTGCACCCGAGAAGGGGTTGGCAGATAAAAGGGGTTTATTTTGTTAATGAAAGGGATAGGGTTAGGTCGACTTGCACCCGAGAAGGGGTTGGCAGATAAAAGGGGTTTATTTTGTTAATGAAAGGGATAGGGTTAGGTCGACTTGCACCCGAGAAGGGGTTGGCGATAAAAGGGGTTTATTTTGTTAATGAAAGGGATAGGGTTAGGTCGACTTGCACCCGAGAAGGGTTGGCGATAAAAGGGGTTTTTTTGTTAATGAAAGGGATAGGGTTAGGTCGACTTGCACCCGAGAAGGGGTTGGCAGATAAAAGGGGTTTATTTTGTTAATGAAAGGGATAGGGTTAGGTCGACTTGCACCCGAGAAGGGGTTGGCAGATAAAAGGGGTTTATTTTGTTAATGAAAGGGATAGGGTTAGGTCGACTTGCACCCGAGAAGGGGTTGGCAGATAAAAGGGGTTTATTTTGTTAATGAAAGGGATAGGGTTAGGTCGACTTGCACCCGAGAAGGGGTTGGCAGATAAAAGGGGTTTATTTTGTTAATGAAAGGGATAGGGTTAGGTCGACTTGCACCCGAGAAGGGGTTGGCGATAAAAGGGGTTTATTTTGTTAATGAAAGGGATAGGGTTAGGTCGACTTGCACCCGAGAAGGGGTTGGCAGAATAAAAGGGGTTTATTTTGTTAATGAAAGGGATAGGGTTAGGTCGACTTGCACCCGAGAAGGGGTTGGCGATAAAAGGGGTTTATTTTGTTAATGAAAGGGATAGGGTTAGGTCGACTTGCACCCGAGAAGGGGTTGGCGTAAAAGGGTTTATTTTGTTAATGAAAGGGATAGGGTTAGGTCGACTTGCACCCGAGAAGGGGTTGGCAGATAAAAGGGGTTTATTTGTTAATGAAAGGGATAGGGTTAGGTCGACTTGCACCCGAGAAGGGGTTGGCGGATAAAAGGGGTTTATTTTGTTAATGAAAGGGATAGGGTTAGGTCGACTTGCACCCGAGAAGGGGTTGGCAGATAAAAGGGGTTTATTTTGTTAATGAAAGGGATAGGGTTAGGTCGACTTGCACCCGAAAGGGGTTGGCATAAAAGGGGTTTATTTTGTTAATGAAAGGGATAGGGTTAGGTCGACTTGCACCCGAGAAGGGGTTGGCAGGATAAAAGGGGTTTATTTTGTTAATGAAAGGGATAGGGTTAGGTCGACTTGCACCCGAGAAGGGGTTGGCAGATAAAAGGGGTTTATTTTGTTAATGAAAGGGATAGGGTTAGGTCGACTTGCACCCGAGAAGGGGTTGGCAGATAAAAGGGGTTTATTTTGTTAATGAAAGGGATAGGGTTAGGTCGACTTGCACCCGAGAAGGGGTTGGCAGATAAAAGGGGTTTATTTTGTTAATGAAAGGGATAGGGTTAGGTCGACTTGCACCCGAGAAGGGGTTGGCAGATAAAAGGGGTTTATTTTGTTAATGAAAGGGATAGGGTTAGGTCGACTTGCACCCGAGAAGGGGTTGGCGATAAAAGGGGTTTATTTTGTTAATGAAAGGGATAGGGTTAGGTCGACTTGCACCCGAGAAGGGGTTGGCAGATAAAAGGGGTTTATTTTGTTAATGAAAGGGATAGGGTTAGGTCGACTTGCACCCAGAAGGGGTTGGCAGATAAAAGGGGTTTATTTTGTTAATGAAAGGGATAGGGTTAGGTCGACTTGCACCCGAAGAAGGGTTGGCGGATAAAAGGGGTTTATTTTGTTAATGAAAGGGATAGGGTTAGGTCGACTTGCACCCGAGAAAGGGGTTGGCAGATAAAAGGGGTTTATTTTGTTAATGAAAGGGATAGGGTTAGGTCGACTTGCACCCGAGAAGGGGTTGGCGATAAAAGGGGTTTATTTTGTTAATGAAAGGGATAGGGTTAGGTCGACTTGCACCCGAGAAGGGGTTGGCAGATAAAAGGGGTTTATTTTGTTAATGAAAGGGATAGGGTTAGGTCGACTTGCACCCGAGAAGGGTTGGCGGATAAAAGGGGTTTATTTTGTTAATGAAAGGATAGGGTTAGGTCGACTTGCACCCGAGAAGGGGTTGGCAGATAAAAGGGTTTATTTTGTTAATGAAAGGGATAGGGTTAGGTCGACTTGCACCCGAGAAGGGGTTGGCGATAAAAGGGGTTTATTTTGTTAATGAAAGGGATAGGGTTAGGTCGACTTGCACCCGAGAAGGGGTTGGCGATAAAAGGGGTTTATTTTGTTAATGAAAGGGATAGGGTTAGGTCGACTTGCACCCGAGAAGGGTTGGCAGATAAAAGGGGTTTATTTTGTTAATGAAAGGGATAGGGTTAGGTCGACTTGCACCCGAGAAGGGGTTGGCAGAAAAAGGGGTTTATTTTGTTAATGAAAGGGATAGGGTTAGGTCGACTTGCACCCGAGAAGGGTTGGCAGATAAAAGGGGTTTATTTTGTTAATGAAAGGGATAGGGTTAGGTCGACTTGCACCCGAGAAGGGGTTGGCGATAAAAGGGTTTATTTTGTTAATGAAAGGGATAGGGTTAGGTCGACTTGCACCCGAGAAGGGGTTGGCAGATAAAAGGGGTTTATTTTGTTAATGAAAGGGATAGGGTTAGGTCGACTTGCACCCGAGAAGGGGTTGGCGGATAAAAGGGTTTATTTTGTTAATGAAAGGGATAGGGTTAGGTCGACTTGCACCCGAGAAGGGGTTGGCGATAAAAGGGGTTTATTTTGTTAATGAAAGGGATAGGGTTAGGTCGACTTGCACCCGAGAAGGGTTGGCAGATAAAAGGGGTTTATTTTGTTAATGAAAGGGATAGGGTTAGGTCGACTTGCACCCGAGAAGGGGTTGGCGATAAAAGGGGTTTATTTTGTTAATGAAAGGGATAGGGTTAGGTCGACTTGCACCGAGAAGGGGTTGGCAGATAAAAGGGGTTTATTTTGTTAATGAAAGGGATAGGGTTAGGTCGACTTGCACCCGAAAGGGGTTGGGATAAAAGGGGTTTATTTTGTTAATGAAAGGGATAGGGTTAGGTCGACTTGCACCCGAGAAGGGGTTGGCGATAAAAGGGGTTTATTTTGTTAATGAAAGGGATAGGGTTAGGTCGACTTGCACCCGAGAAGGGTTGGCAGATAAAAGGGTTTATTTTGTTAATGAAAGGGATAGGGTTAGGTCGACTTGCACCCGAGAAGGGTTGGCAGATAAAAGGGGTTTATTTTGTTAATGAAAGGGATAGGGTTAGGTCGACTTGCACCCGAGAAGGGGTTGGCAGATAAAAGGGGTTTATTTGTTAATGAAAGGATAGGGTTAGGTCGACTTGCACCCGAGAAGGGGTTGGCGATAAAAGGGTTTATTTTGTTAATGAAAGGGATAGGGTTAGGTCGACTTGCACCCGAGAAGGGGTTGGCAGATAAAAGGGGTTTATTTTGTTAATGAAAGGGATAGGGTTAGGTCGACTTGCACCCGAGAAGGGGTTGGCATAAAAGGGGTTTATTTGTTAATGAAAGGGATAGGGTTAGGTCGACTTGCACCCGAGAAGGGGTTGGCGATAAAAGGGGTTTATTTTGTTAATGAAAGGGATAGGGTTAGGTCGACTTGCACCCGAGAAGGGTTGGCAGATAAAAGGGGTTTATTTTGTTAATGAAAGGGATAGGGTTAGGTCGACTTGCACCCGAGAAGGGGTTGGCAGATAAAAGGGGTTTATTTTGTTAATGAAAGGGATAGGGTTAGGTCGACTTGCACCCGAGAAGGGGTTGGCAGATAAAAGGGGTTTATTTTGTTAATGAAAGGGATAGGGTTAGGTCGACTTGCACCCGAGAAGGGGTTGGCGATAAAAGGGGTTTATTTTGTTAATGAAAGGATAGGGTTAGGTCGACTTGCACCCGAGAAGGGGTTGGCATAAAAGGGGTTTATTTTGTTAATGAAAGGGATAGGGTTAGGTCGACTTGCACCCGAGAAGGGGTTGGCATAAAAGGGTTTATTTTTTAATGAAAGGGATAGGGTTAGGTCGACTTGCACCCGAGAAGGGGTTGGCGATAAAAGGGGTTTATTTTGTTAATGAAAGGGATAGGGTTAGGTCGACTTGCACCCGAGAAGGGTTGGCAGATAAAAGGGGTTTATTTTGTTAATGAAAGGGATAGGGTTAGGTCGACTTGCACCCGAGAAGGGGTTGGCAGATAAAAGGGGTTTATTTTGTTAATGAAAGGGATAGGGTTAGGTCGACTTGCACCCGAGAAGGGGTTGGCAGATAAAAGGGGTTTATTTTGTTAATGAAAGGGATAGGGTTAGGTCGACTTGCACCCGAGAAGGGTTGGCAGATAAAAGGGGTTTATTTTGTTAATGAAAGGGATAGGGTTAGGTCGACTTGCACCCGAGAAGGGGTTGGCGATAAAAGGGGTTATTTTGTTAATGAAAGGGATAGGGTTAGGTCGACTTGCACCCGAAAGGGGTTGGCAGATAAAAGGGGTTTATTTTGTTAATGAAAGGGATAGGGTTAGGTCGACTTGCACCCGAGAAGGGGTTGGCAGATAAAAGGGGTTTATTTTGTTAATGAAAGGGATAGGGTTAGGTCGACTTGCACCCGAAAGGGGTTGAGATAAAAGGGGTTTATTTTGTTAATGAAAGGGATAGGGTTAGGTCGACTTGCACCCGAGAAGGGGTTGGCGGATAAAAGGGGTTTATTTTGTTAATGAAAGGGATAGGGTTAGGTCGACTTGCACCCGAGAAGGGGTTGGCAGATAAAAGGGGTTTATTTTGTTAATGAAAGGGATAGGGTTAGGTCGACTTGCACCCGAGAAGGGGTTGGCGATAAAAGGGGTTTATTTTGTTAATGAAAGGGATAGGGTTAGGTCGACTTGCACCCGAGAAGGGGTTGGCGATAAAAGGGGTTTATTTTGTTAATGAAAGGGATAGGGTTAGGTCGACTTGCACCCGAGAAGGGGTTGGCATAAAAGGGGTTTATTTGTTAATGAAAGGGATAGGGTTAGGTCGACTTGCACCCGAGAAGGGGTTAGATAAAAGGGGTTTATTTTGTTAATGAAAGGGATAGGGTTAGGTCGACTTGCACCGAGAAGGGTTGGCGATAAAAGGGGTTTATTTTGTTAATGAAAGGGATAGGGTTAGGTCGACTTGCACCCGAAAAGGGGTTGGCAGATAAAAGGGGTTTATTTTGTTAATGAAAGGGATAGGGTTAGGTCGACTTGCACCCGAGAAGGGGTTGGCGATAAAAGGGGTTTATTTTGTTAATGAAAGGGATAGGGTTAGGTCGACTTGCACCCGAGAAGGGGTTGGCGATAAAAGGGGTTTATTTTGTTAATGAAAGGGATAGGGTTAGGTCGACTTGCACCCGAGAAGGGGTTGGCGATAAAAGGGGTTTATTTTGTTAATGAAAGGGATAGGGTTAGGTCGACTTGCACCCGAGAAGGGGTTGGCGGATAAAAGGGGTTTATTTTGTTAATGAAAGGGATAGGGTTAGGTCGACTTGCACCGAGAAGGGGTTGGCGGATAAAAGGGTTTATTTTGTTAATGAAAGGGATAGGGTTAGGTCGACTTGCACCCGAGAAGGGGTTGGCAGATAAAAGGGGTTTATTTTGTTAATGAAAGGGATAGGGTTAGGTCGACTTGCACCCGAGAAGGGGTTGGCAGATAAAAGGGGTTTATTTTGTTAATGAAAGGGATAGGGTTAGGTCGACTTGCACCCGAGAAGGGGTTGGCGGATAAAAGGGGTTTATTTTGTTAATGAAAGGGATAGGGTTAGGTCGACTTGCACCCGAGAAGGGGTTGGCAGATAAAAGGGGTTTTTTGTTAATGAAAGGGATAGGGTTAGGTCGACTTGCACCCGAAAGGGGTTGGCGATAAAAGGGGTTTATTTTGTTAATGAAAGGGATAGGGTTAGGTCGACTTGCACCCGAGAAGGGGTTGGCAGGATAAAAGGGGTTTATTTTGTTAATGAAAGGGATAGGGTTAGGTCGACTTGCACCCGAGAAGGGGTTGGCAGATAAAAGGGGTTTATTTTGTTAATGAAAGGGATAGGGTTAGGTCGACTTGCACCCGAGAAGGGGTTGGCAGATAAAAGGGTTTATTTTGTTAATGAAAGGGATAGGGTTAGGTCGACTTGCACCCGAAAGGGGTTGGCAGATAAAAGGGGTTTATTTGTTAATGAAAGGGATAGGGTTAGGTCGACTTGCACCCGAAAAAGGGGTTGGCGATAAAGGGGTTTATTTTGTAATGAAAGGGATAGGGTTAGGTCGACTTGCACCCGAGAAGGGGTTGGCGATAAAAGGGGTTTATTTTGTTAATGAAAGGGATAGGGTTAGGTCGACTTGCACCCGAGAAGGGTTGGCGATAAAAGGGGTTTATTTTGTTAATGAAAGGGATAGGGTTAGGTCGACTTGCACCCGAGAAGGGTTGGCGGATAAAAGGGGTTTATTTTGTTAATGAAAGGGATAGGGTTAGGTCGACTTGCACCCGAGAAGGGGTTGGCGGATAAAAGGGTTTATTTTGTTAATGAAAGGGTAGGGTTAGGTCGACTTGCACCCGAGAAGGGGTTGGCAGATAAAAGGGGTTTATTTTGTTAATGAAAGGGATAGGGTTAGGTCGACTTGCACCCGAGAAGGGGTTGGCGGATAAAAGGGGTTTATTTGTTAATGAAAGGGATAGGGTTAGGTCGACTTGCACCCGAGAAGGGGTTGGCGATAAAGGGTTTATTTTTTAATGAAAGGGATAGGGTTAGGTCGACTTGCACCCGAGAAGGGGTTGGCAGATAAAAGGGGTTTATTTTGTTAATGAAAGGGATAGGGTTAGGTCGACTTGCACCGAGAAGGGGTTGGCAGATAAAGGGGTTTATTTTGTAATGAAAGGGATAGGGTTAGGTCGACTTGCACCCGAAAGGGGTTGCGATAAAAGGGGTTTATTTTGTTAATGAAAGGGATAGGGTTAGGTCGACTTGCACCGAGAAGGGTTGGCGGATAAAAGGGGTTTTATTTTGTTAATGAAAGGGATAGGGTTAGGTCGACTTGCACCGAGAGGGTTGGGCAGATAAAAGGGGTTTATTTTGTTAATGAAAGGGATAGGGGTTAGGTCGACTTGCACCCGAGAAGGGGTTGGCGGATAAAAGGGGTTTATTTTGTTAATGAAAGGGATAGGGTTAGGTCGACTTGCACCCGAGAAGGGGTTGGCAGATAAAAGGGTTTATTTTGTTAATGAAAGGGATAG
>CAAHFI010244851.1:0-29820 GCA_900893395.1 Euglena gracilis
AATTTGCGGGCGGTGGCGTGCGTAAAAACGCAGCGGTTACCGCCCGGGAGGCGCAAAATAGCACCGGAGTAACGGACGCCCCCAAAAACGTCATTTTTCGGTCATTTTCGGCCGAAATCGGCGGCGCCGGCACTCCAAAACGAGCGGTCTGCCACCGGCTAGAGGTCGGCGATCCTTTATATCATAGTTGCGAAGGGTGCCGAGCAGACAGGCACAAATTTGCGGGCGGTGGCCGTGCGTAAAACGCAGCGGTTACCGCCCGGGAGGCGCAAAATAGCACCGGAGTAACGGACGCCCCAAAAACGTCATTTTTCGGTCATTTTCGGCCGAAATCGGCGGCGCCGGCATCCAAAAACGAGCGGTCTGCCCCGGCTAGAGGTCGGCGATCCTTTATCATAGTTGCGAAGGGTGCCGAGCAGACAGGCACAAATTTGCGGGCGGTGGGCGTGCGTAAAACGCAGCGGTTACCGCCCGGGAGGCGCAAAATAGCACCGGAGTAACGGACGCCCCAAAACGTCATTTTTCGGTCATTTTCGGCCGAAATCGGCGGCGCCGGCACTCCAAAAACGAGCGGTGCCCCGGCTAGAGGTCGGCGATCCTTTATCATAGTTGCGAAGGGTGCCGAGCAGACAGGCACAAATTTGCGGGCGGTGGGCGTGCGTAAAACGCAGCGGTTACCGCCCGGGAGGCGCAAAATAGCACCGGAGTAACGGACGCCCAAAAACGTCATTTTTCGGTCATTTTCGGCCGAAATCGGCGGCGCCGGCACTCCAAAAACGAGCGGTCTGCCCCGGCTAGAGGTCGGCGATCCTTTATATCATAGTTGCGAAGGGTGCCGAGCAGACAGGCACAAATTTGCGGGCGGTGGCGTGCGTAAAACGCAGCGGTTACCGCCCGGGAGGCGCAAAATAGCACCGGAGTAACGGACGCCCCAAAAACGTCATTTTTCGGTCATTTTCGGCCGAAATCGGCGGCGCCGGCACTCCAAAAACGAGCGGTCTGCCCCGGCTAGAGGTCGGCGATCCTTTATCATAGTTGCGAAGGGTGCCGAGCAGACAGGCACAAATTTGCGGGCGGTGGGCGTGCGTAAAACGCAGCGTTACCGCCCGGGAGGCGCAAAATAGCACCGGAGTAACGGACGCCCCAAAAACGTCATTTTTCGGTCATTTTCGGCCGAAATCGGCGGCGCCGGCACTCCAAAAACGAGCGGTCTGCCCCGGCTAGAGGTCGGCGATCCTTTATATCATAGTTGCGAAGGGTGCCGAGCAGACAGGCACAAATTTGCGGGCGGTGGGCGTGCGTAAAACGCAGCGGTTACCGCCCGGGAGGCGCAAAATAGCACCGGAGTAACGGACGCCCCAAAAACGTCATTTTTCGGTCATTTTGCCGAAATCGGCGGCGCCGGCACTCCAAAAACGAGCGGTCTGCCCCGGCTAGAGGTCGGCGATCCTTTATCATAGTTGCGAAGGGTGCCGAGCAGACAGGCACAAATTTGCGGGCGGTGGGCGTGCGTAAAACGCAGCGGTTACCGCCCGGGAGGCGCAAAATAGCACCGGAGTAACGGACGCCCCAAAAACGTCATTTTTCGGTCATTTTCGGCCGAAATCGGCGGCGCCGGCACTCCAAAAACGAGCGGTCTGCCCCGGCTAGAGGTCGGCGATCCTTTATATCATAGTTGCGAAGGGTGCCGAGCAGACAGGCACAAATTTGCGGGCGGTGGGCGTGCGTAAAACGCAGCGGTTACCGCCCGGGAGGCGCAAAATAGCACCGGAGTAACGGACGCCCAAAAACGTCATTTTTCGGTCATTTTCGGCCGAAATCGGCGGCGCCGGCACTCCAAAAACGAGCGGTCTGCCCCGGCTAGAGGTCGGCGATCCTTTATATCATAGTTGCGAAGGTGCCGAGCAGACAGGCACAAATTTGCGGGCGGTGGGCGTGCGTAAAACGCAGCGGTTACCGCCCGGGAGGCGCAAAATAGCACCGGAGTAACGGACGCCCCAAAAACGTCATTTTTCGGTCATTTTCGGCCGAAATCGGCGGCGCCGGCACTCCAAAAACGAGCGGTCTGCCCCGGCTAGAGGTCGGCGATCCTTTATATCATAGTTGCGAAGGGTGCCGAGCAGACAGGCACAAATTTGCGGGCGGTGGGCGTGCGTAAAACGCAGCGGTTACCGCCCGGGAGGCGCAAAATAGCACCGGAGTAACGGACGCCCAAAAACGTCATTTTTCGGTCATTTTCGGCCGAAATCGGCGGCGCCGGCATCCAAAAACGAGCGGTCTGCCCCGGCTAGAGGTCGGCGATCCTTTATACATAGTTGCGAAGGGTGCCGAGCAGACAGGCACAAATTTGCGGGCGGTGGGCGTGCGTAAAACGCAGCGGTTACCGCCCGGGAGGCGCAAAATAGCACCGGAGTAACGGACGCCCCAAAAACGTCATTTTTCGGTCATTTTCGGCCGAAATCGGCGGCGCCGGCACTCCAAAAACGAGCGGTCTGCCCCGGCTAGAGGTCGGCGATCCTTTTATCATAGTTGCGAAGGGTGCGAGCAGAGGCACAAATTTGCGGGCGGTGGGCGTGCGTAAAACGCAGCGGTTACCGCCCGGGAGGCGCAAAATAGCACCGGAGTAACGGACGCCCCAAAAACGTCATTTTTCGGTCATTTTCGGCCGAAATCGGCGGCGCCGGCACTCCAAAAACGAGCGGTCTGCCCCGGCTAGAGGTCGGCGATCCTTTATCTGATAGTTGCGAAGGGTGCCGAGCAGACAGGCACAAATTTGCGGGCGGTGGGCGTGCGTAAAACGCAGTTACCGGGAGGCGCAAAATAGCACCGGAGTAACGGACGCCCCAAAAACGTCATTTTTCGGTCATTTTCGGCCGAAATCGGCGGCGCCGGCACTCCAAAAACGAGCGGTCTGCCCCGGCTAGAGGTCGGCGATCCTTTATCATAGTTGCGAAGGGTGCCGAGCAGACAGGCACAAATTTGCGGGCGGTGGGCGTGCGTAAAACGCAGCGGTTACCGCCCGGGAGGCGCAAAATAGCACCGGAGTAACGGACGCCCCAAAAACGTCATTTTTCGGTCATTTTCGGCCGAAATCGGCGGCGCCGGCACTCCAAAAACGAGCGGTCTGCCCCGGCTAGAGGTCGGCGATCCTTTATCATAGTTGCGAAGGGTGCCGAGCAGACAGGCACAAATTTGCGGGCGGTGGGCGTGCGTAAAACGCAGCGGTTACCGCCCGGGAGGCGCAAAATAGCACCGGAGTAACGGACGCCCCAAAAACGTCATTTTTCGGTCATTTTCGGCCGAAATCGGCGGCGCCGGCACTCCAAAAACGAGCGGTCTGCCCCGGCTAGAGGTCGGCGATCCTTTATCTGATAGTTGCGAAGGGTGCCGAGCAGACAGGCACAAATTTGCGGGCGGTGGGCGTGCGTAAAACGCAGCGGTTACCGCCCGGGAGGCGCAAAATAGCACCGGAGTAACGGACGCCCCAAAAACGTCATTTTTCGGTCATTTTCGGCCGAAATCGGCGGCGCCGGCACTCCAAAAACGAGCGGTCTGCCCCGGCTAGAGGTCGGCGATCCTTTATCATAGTTGCGAAGGGTGCCGAGCAGACAGGCACAAATTTGCGGGCGGTGGGCGTGCGTAAAACGCAGCGGTTACCGCCCGGGAGGCGCAAAATAGCACCGGAGTAACGGACGCCCCAAAAACGTCATTTTTCGGTCATTTTCGGCCGAAATCGGCGGCGCCGGCACTCCAAAAACGAGCGGTCTGCCCCGGCTAGAGGTCGGCGATCCTTTATTCATAGTTGCGAAGGGTGCCGAGCAGACAGGCACAAATTTGCGGGCGGTGGGCGTGCGTAAAACGCAGCGGTTACCGCCCGGGAGGCGCAAAATAGCACCGGAGTAACGGACGCCCCAAAAACGTCATTTTTCGGTCATTTTCGGCCGAAATCGGCGGCGCCGGCACTCCAAAAACGAGCGGTCTGCCCCGGCTAGAGGTCGGCGATCCTTTATCTGATAGTTGCGAAGGGTGCCGAGCAGACAGGCACAAATTTGCGGGCGGTGGGCGTGCGTAAAACGCAGCGGTTACCGCCCGGGAGGCGCAAAATAGCACCGGAGTAACGGACGCCCCAAAAACGTCATTTTTCGGTCATTTTCGGCCGAAATCGGCGGCGCCGGCACTCCAAAAACGAGCGGTCTGCCCC
The DNA here is from genome assembly GCA_900893395.1 of Euglena gracilis. Taxonomy (NCBI): domain Eukaryota; phylum Euglenozoa; class Euglenophyceae; order Euglenales; family Euglenaceae; genus Euglena; species Euglena gracilis. The sequence continues at coordinate 4,202 of CAAHFI010244851.1, forward strand.
GGCTAGAGGTCGGCGATCCTTTATATCATAGTTGCGAAGGGTGCCGAGCAGACAGGCACAAATTTGCGGGCGGTGGGCGTGCGTAAAACGCAGCGGTTACCGCCCGGGAGGCGCAAAATAGCACCGGAGTAACGGACGCCCCAAAAACGTCATTTTTCGGTCATTTTCGGCCGAAATCGGCGGCGCCGGCACTCCAAAAACGAGCGGTCTGCCCCGGCTAGAGGTCGGCGATCCTTTATCATAGTTGCGAAGGGTGCCGAGCAGACAGGCACAAATTTGCGGGCGGTGGGCGTGCGTAAAACGCAGCGGTTACCGCCCGGGAGGCGCAAAATAGCACCGGAGTAACGGACGCCCCAAAACGTCATTTTTCGGTCATTTTCGGCCGAAATCGGCGGCGCCGGCACTCCAAAAACGAGCGGTCTGCCCCGGCTAGAGGTCGGCGATCCTTTATATCATAGTTGCGAAGGGTGCCGAGCAGACAGGCACAAATTTGCGGGCGGTGGGCGTGCGTAAAACGCAGCGGTTACCGCCCGGGAGGCGCAAAATAGCACCGGAGTAACGGACGCCCCAAAAACGTCATTTTTCGGTCATTTTCGGCCGAAATCGGCGGCGCCGGCACTCCAAAAACGAGCGGTCTGCCCCGGCTAGAGGTCGGCGATCCTTTATATCATAGTTGCGAAGGGTGCCGAGCAGACAGGCACAAATTTGCGGGCGGTGGGCGTGCGTAAAACGCAGCGGTTACCGCCCGGGAGGCGCAAAATAGCACCGGAGTAACGGACGCCCCAAAAACGTCATTTTTCGGTCATTTTCGGCCGAAATCGGCGGCGCCGGCACTCCAAAAACGAGCGGTCTGCCCCGGCTAGAGGTCGGCGATCCTTTATATCATAGTTGCGAAGGGTGCCGAGCAGACAGGCACAAATTTGCGGGCGGTGGGCGTGCGTAAAACGCAGCGGTTACCGCCCGGGAGGCGCAAAATAGCACCGGAGTAACGGACGCCCCAAAAACGTCATTTTTCGGTCATTTTCGGCCGAAATCGGCGGCGCCGGCACTCCAAAAACGAGCGGTCTGCCCCGGCTAGAGGTCGGCGATCCTTTATCATAGTTGCGAAGGGTGCCGAGCAGACAGGCACAAATTTGCGGGCGGTGGGCGTGCGTAAAACGCAGCGGTTACCGCCCGGGAGGCGCAAAATAGCACCGGAGTAACGGACGCCCCAAAAACGTCATTTTTCGGTCATTTTCGGCCGAAATCGGCGGCGCCGGCACTCCAAAAACGAGCGGTCTGCCCCGGCTAGAGGTCGGCGATCCTTTATCATAGTTGCGAAGGGTGCCGAGCAGACAGGCACAAATTTGCGGGCGGTGGGCGTGCGTAAAACGCAGCGGTTACCGCCCGGGAGGCGCAAAATAGCACCGGAGTAACGGACGCCCCAAAAACGTCATTTTTCGGTCATTTTCGGCCGAAATCGGCGGCGCCGGCACTCCAAAAACGAGCGGTCTGCCCCGGCTAGAGGTCGGCGATCCTTTATATCATAGTTGCGAAGGGTGCCGAGCAGACAGGCACAAATTTGCGGGCGGTGGGCGTGCGTAAAACGCAGCGGTTACCGCCCGGGAGGCGCAAAATAGCACCGGAGTAACGGACGCCCCAAAAACGTCATTTTTCGGTCATTTTCGGCCGAAATCGGCGGCGCCGGCACTCCAAAAACGAGCGGTCTGCCCCGGCTAGAGGTCGGCGATCCTTTATATCATAGTTGCGAAGGGTGCCGAGCAGACAGGCACAAATTTGCGGGCGGTGGGCGTGCGTAAAACGCAGCGGTTACCGCCCGGGAGGCGCAAAATAGCACCGGAGTAACGGACGCCCCAAAAACGTCATTTTTCGGTCATTTTCGGCCGAAATCGGCGGCGCCGGCACTCCAAAAACGAGCGGTCTGCCCCGGCTAGAGGTCGGCGATCCTTTATATCATAGTTGCGAAGGGTGCCGAGCAGACAGGCACAAATTTGCGGGCGGTGGGCGTGCGTAAAACGCAGCGGTTACCGCCCGGGAGGCGCAAAATAGCACCGGAGTAACGGACGCCCCAAAAACGTCATTTTTCGGTCATTTTCGGCCGAAATCGGCGGCGCCGGCACTCCAAAAACGAGCGGTCTGCCCCGGCTAGAGGTCGGCGATCCTTTATCATAGTTGCGAAGGGTGCCGAGCAGACAGGCACAAATTTGCGGGCGGTGGGCGTGCGTAAAACGCAGCGGTTACCGCCCGGGAGGCGCAAAATAGCACCGGAGTAACGGACGCCCCAAAAACGTCATTTTTCGGTCATTTTCGGCCGAAATCGGCGGCGCCGGCACTCCAAAAACGAGCGGTCTGCCCCGGCTAGAGGTCGGCGATCCTTTATATCATAGTTGCGAAGGGTGCCGAGCAGACAGGCACAAATTTGCGGGCGGTGGGCGTGCGTAAAACGCAGCGGTTACCGCCCGGGAGGCGCAAAATAGCACCGGAGTAACGGACGCCCCAAAAACGTCATTTTTCGGTCATTTTCGGCCGAAATCGGCGGCGCCGGCACTCCAAAAACGAGCGGTCTGCCCCGGCTAGAGGTCGGCGATCCTTTATCATAGTTGCGAAGGGTGCCGAGCAGACAGGCACAAATTTGCGGGCGGTGGGCGTGCGTAAAACGCAGCGGTTACCGCCCGGGAGGCGCAAAATAGCACCGGAGTAACGGACGCCCCAAAAACGTCATTTTTCGGTCATTTTCGGCCGAAATCGGCGGCGCCGGCACTCCAAAAACGAGCGGTCTGCCCCGGCTAGAGGTCGGCGATCCTTTATCATAGTTGCGAAGGGTGCCGAGCAGACAGGCACAAATTTGCGGGCGGTGGGCGTGCGTAAAACGCAGCGGTTACCGCCCGGGAGGCGCAAAATAGCACCGGAGTAACGGACGCCCCAAAAACGTCATTTTTCGGTCATTTTCGGCCGAAATCGGCGGCGCCGGCACTCCAAAAACGAGCGGTCTGCCCCGGCTAGAGGTCGGCGATCCTTTATCATAGTTGCGAAGGGTGCCGAGCAGACAGGCACAAATTTGCGGGCGGTGGGCGTGCGTAAAACGCAGCGGTTACCGCCCGGGAGGCGCAAAATAGCACCGGAGTAACGGACGCCCCAAAAACGTCATTTTTCGGTCATTTTCGGCCGAAATCGGCGGCGCCGGCACTCCAAAAACGAGCGGTCTGCCCCGGCTAGAGGTCGGCGATCCTTTATATCATAGTTGCGAAGGGTGCCGAGCAGACAGGCACAAATTTGCGGGCGGTGGGCGTGCGTAAAACGCAGCGGTTACCGCCCGGGAGGCGCAAAATAGCACCGGAGTAACGGACGCCCCAAAAACGTCATTTTTCGGTCATTTTCGGCCGAAATCGGCGGCGCCGGCACTCCAAAAACGAGCGGTCTGCCCCGGCTAGAGGTCGGCGATCCTTTATATAGTTGCGAAGGGTGCCGAGCAGACAGGCACAAATTTGCGGGCGGTGGGCGTGCGTAAAACGCAGCGGTTACCGCCCGGGAGGCGCAAAATAGCACCGGAGTAACGGACGCCCCAAAAACGTCATTTTTCGGTCATTTTCGGCCGAAATCGGCGGCGCCGGCACTCCAAAAACGAGCGGTCTGCCCCGGCTAGAGGTCGGCGATCCTTTATATCATAGTTGCGAAGGGTGCCGAGCAGACAGGCACAAATTTGCGGGCGGTGGGCGTGCGTAAAACGCAGCGGTTACCGCCCGGGAGGCGCAAAATAGCACCGGAGTAACGGACGCCCCAAAAACGTCATTTTTCGGTCATTTTCGGCCGAAATCGGCGGCGCCGGCACTCCAAAAACGAGCGGTCTGCCCCGGCTAGAGGTCGGCGATCCTTTATCATAGTTGCGAAGGGTGCCGAGCAGACAGGCACAAATTTGCGGGCGGTGGGCGTGCGTAAAACGCAGCGGTTACCGCCCGGGAGGCGCAAAATAGCACCGGAGTAACGGACGCCCCAAAAACGTCATTTTTCGGTCATTTTCGGCCGAAATCGGCGGCGCCGGCACTCCAAAAACGAGCGGTCTGCCCCGGCTAGAGGTCGGCGATCCTTTATATCATAGTTGCGAAGGGTGCCGAGCAGACAGGCACAAATTTGCGGGCGGTGGGCGTGCGTAAAACGCAGCGGTTACCGCCCGGGAGGCGCAAAATAGCACCGGAGTAACGGACGCCCCAAAAACGTCATTTTTCGGTCATTTTCGGCCGAAATCGGCGGCGCCGGCACTCCAAAAACGAGCGGTCTGCCCCGGCTAGAGGTCGGCGATCCTTTATCATAGTTGCGAAGGGTGCCGAGCAGACAGGCACAAATTTGCGGGCGGTGGGCGTGCGTAAAACGCAGCGGTTACCGCCCGGGAGGCGCAAAATAGCACCGGAGTAACGGACGCCCCAAAAACGTCATTTTTCGGTCATTTTCGGCCGAAATCGGCGGCGCCGGCACTCCAAAAACGAGCGGTCTGCCCCGGCTAGAGGTCGGCGATCCTTTATATCATAGTTGCGAAGGGTGCCGAGCAGACAGGCACAAATTTGCGGGCGGTGGGCGTGCGTAAAACGCAGCGGTTACCGCCCGGGAGGCGCAAAATAGCACCGGAGTAACGGACGCCCCAAAAACGTCATTTTTCGGTCATTTTCGGCCGAAATCGGCGGCGCCGGCACTCCAAAAACGAGCGGTCTGCCCCGGCTAGAGGTCGGCGATCCTTTATCATAGTTGCGAAGGGTGCCGAGCAGACAGGCACAAATTTGCGGGCGGTGGGCGTGCGTAAAACGCAGCGGTTACCGCCCGGGAGGCGCAAAATAGCACCGGAGTAACGGACGCCCCAAAAACGTCATTTTTCGGTCATTTTCGGCCGAAATCGGCGGCGCCGGCACTCCAAAAACGAGCGGTCTGCCCCGGCTAGAGGTCGGCGATCCTTTATATCATAGTTGCGAAGGGTGCCGAGCAGACAGGCACAAATTTGCGGGCGGTGGGCGTGCGTAAAACGCAGCGGTTACCGCCCGGGAGGCGCAAAATAGCACCGGAGTAACGGACGCCCCAAAAACGTCATTTTTCGGTCATTTTCGGCCGAAATCGGCGGCGCCGGCACTCCAAAAACGAGCGGTCTGCCCCGGCTAGAGGTCGGCGATCCTTTATCATAGTTGCGAAGGGTGCCGAGCAGACAGGCACAAATTTGCGGGCGGTGGGCGTGCGTAAAACGCAGCGGTTACCGCCCGGGAGGCGCAAAATAGCACCGGAGTAACGGACGCCCCAAAAACGTCATTTTTCGGTCATTTTCGGCCGAAATCGGCGGCGCCGGCACTCCAAAAACGAGCGGTCTGCCCCGGCTAGAGGTCGGCGATCCTTTATATCATAGTTGCGAAGGGTGCCGAGCAGACAGGCACAAATTTGCGGGCGGTGGGCGTGCGTAAAACGCAGCGGTTACCGCCCGGGAGGCGCAAAATAGCACCGGAGTAACGGACGCCCCAAAAACGTCATTTTTCGGTCATTTTCGGCCGAAATCGGCGGCGCCGGCACTCCAAAAACGAGCGGTCTGCCCCGGCTAGAGGTCGGCGATCCTTTATATCATAGTTGCGAAGGGTGCCGAGCAGACAGGCACAAATTTGCGGGCGGTGGGCGTGCGTAAAACGCAGCGGTTACCGCCCGGGAGGCGCAAAATAGCACCGGAGTAACGGACGCCCCAAAAACGTCATTTTTCGGTCATTTTCGGCCGAAATCGGCGGCGCCGGCACTCCAAAAACGAGCGGTCTGCCCCGGCTAGAGGTCGGCGATCCTTTATCATAGTTGCGAAGGGTGCCGAGCAGACAGGCACAAATTTGCGGGCGGTGGGCGTGCGTAAAACGCAGCGGTTACCGCCCGGGAGGCGCAAAATAGCACCGGAGTAACGGACGCCCCAAAAACGTCATTTTTCGGTCATTTTCGGCCGAAATCGGCGGCGCCGGCACTCCAAAAACGAGCGGTCTGCCCCGGCTAGAGGTCGGCGATCCTTTATCATAGTTGCGAAGGGTGCCGAGCAGACAGGCACAAATTTGCGGGCGGTGGGCGTGCGTAAAACGCAGCGGTTACCGCCCGGGAGGCGCAAAATAGCACCGGAGTAACGGACGCCCCAAAAACGTCATTTTTCGGTCATTTTCGGCCGAAATCGGCGGCGCCGGCACTCCAAAAACGAGCGGTCTGCCCCGGCTAGAGGTCGGCGATCCTTTATATCATAGTTGCGAAGGGTGCCGAGCAGACAGGCACAAATTTGCGGGCGGTGGGCGTGCGTAAAACGCAGCGGTTACCGCCCGGGAGGCGCAAAATAGCACCGGAGTAACGGACGCCCCAAAAACGTCATTTTTCGGTCATTTTCGGCCGAAATCGGCGGCGCCGGCACTCCAAAAACGAGCGGTCTGCCCCGGCTAGAGGTCGGCGATCCTTTATCATAGTTGCGAAGGGTGCCGAGCAGACAGGCACAAATTTGCGGGCGGTGGGCGTGCGTAAAACGCAGCGGTTACCGCCCGGGAGGCGCAAAATAGCACCGGAGTAACGGACGCCCCAAAAACGTCATTTTTCGGTCATTTTCGGCCGAAATCGGCGGCGCCGGCACTCCAAAAACGAGCGGTCTGCCCCGGCTAGAGGTCGGCGATCCTTTATATCATAGTTGCGAAGGGTGCCGAGCAGACAGGCACAAATTTGCGGGCGGTGGGCGTGCGTAAAACGCAGCGGTTACCGCCCGGGAGGCGCAAAATAGCACCGGAGTAACGGACGCCCCAAAAACGTCATTTTTCGGTCATTTTCGGCCGAAATCGGCGGCGCCGGCACTCCAAAAACGAGCGGTCTGCCCCGGCTAGAGGTCGGCGATCCTTTATATCATAGTTGCGAAGGGTGCCGAGCAGACAGGCACAAATTTGCGGGCGGTGGGCGTGCGTAAAACGCAGCGGTTACCGCCCGGGAGGCGCAAAATAGCACCGGAGTAACGGACGCCCCAAAAACGTCATTTTTCGGTCATTTTCGGCCGAAATCGGCGGCGCCGGCACTCCAAAAACGAGCGGTCTGCCCCGGCTAGAGGTCGGCGATCCTTTATCATAGTTGCGAAGGGTGCCGAGCAGACAGGCACAAATTTGCGGGCGGTGGGCGTGCGTAAAACGCAGCGGTTACCGCCCGGGAGGCGCAAAATAGCACCGGAGTAACGGACGCCCCAAAAACGTCATTTTTCGGTCATTTTCGGCCGAAATCGGCGGCGCCGGCACTCCAAAAACGAGCGGTCTGCCCCGGCTAGAGGTCGGCGATCCTTTATATCATAGTTGCGAAGGGTGCCGAGCAGACAGGCACAAATTTGCGGGCGGTGGGCGTGCGTAAAACGCAGCGGTTACCGCCCGGGAGGCGCAAAATAGCACCGGAGTAACGGACGCCCCAAAAACGTCATTTTTCGGTCATTTTCGGCCGAAATCGGCGGCGCCGGCACTCCAAAAACGAGCGGTCTGCCCCGGCTAGAGGTCGGCGATCCTTTATATCATAGTTGCGAAGGGTGCCGAGCAGACAGGCACAAATTTGCGGGCGGTGGGCGTGCGTAAAACGCAGCGGTTACCGCCCGGGAGGCGCAAAATAGCACCGGAGTAACGGACGCCCCAAAAACGTCATTTTTCGGTCATTTTCGGCCGAAATCGGCGGCGCCGGCACTCCAAAAACGAGCGGTCTGCCCCGGCTAGAGGTCGGCGATCCTTTATATCATAGTTGCGAAGGGTGCCGAGCAGACAGGCACAAATTTGCGGGCGGTGGGCGTGCGTAAAACGCAGCGGTTACCGCCCGGGAGGCGCAAAATAGCACCGGAGTAACGGACGCCCCAAAAACGTCATTTTTCGGTCATTTTCGGCCGAAATCGGCGGCGCCGGCACTCCAAAAACGAGCGGTCTGCCCCGGCTAGAGGTCGGCGATCCTTTATATCATAGTTGCGAAGGGTGCCGAGCAGACAGGCACAAATTTGCGGGCGGTGGGCGTGCGTAAAACGCAGCGGTTACCGCCCGGGAGGCGCAAAATAGCACCGGAGTAACGGACGCCCCAAAAACGTCATTTTTCGGTCATTTTCGGCCGAAATCGGCGGCGCCGGCACTCCAAAAACGAGCGGTCTGCCCCGGCTAGAGGTCGGCGATCCTTTATCATAGTTGCGAAGGGTGCCGAGCAGACAGGCACAAATTTGCGGGCGGTGGGCGTGCGTAAAACGCAGCGGTTACCGCCCGGGAGGCGCAAAATAGCACCGGAGTAACGGACGCCCCAAAAACGTCATTTTTCGGTCATTTTCGGCCGAAATCGGCGGCGCCGGCACTCCAAAAACGAGCGGTCTGCCCCGGCTAGAGGTCGGCGATCCTTTATCATAGTTGCGAAGGGTGCCGAGCAGACAGGCACAAATTTGCGGGCGGTGGGCGTGCGTAAAACGCAGCGGTTACCGCCCGGGAGGCGCAAAATAGCACCGGAGTAACGGACGCCCCAAAAACGTCATTTTTCGGTCATTTTCGGCCGAAATCGGCGGCGCCGGCACTCCAAAAACGAGCGGTCTGCCCCGGCTAGAGGTCGGCGATCCTTTATATCATAGTTGCGAAGGGTGCCGAGCAGACAGGCACAAATTTGCGGGCGGTGGGCGTGCGTAAAACGCAGCGGTTACCGCCCGGGAGGCGCAAAATAGCACCGGAGTAACGGACGCCCCAAAAACGTCATTTTTCGGTCATTTTCGGCCGAAATCGGCGGCGCCGGCACTCCAAAAACGAGCGGTCTGCCCCGGCTAGAGGTCGGCGATCCTTTATCATAGTTGCGAAGGGTGCCGAGCAGACAGGCACAAATTTGCGGGCGGTGGGCGTGCGTAAAACGCAGCGGTTACCGCCCGGGAGGCGCAAAATAGCACCGGAGTAACGGACGCCCCAAAAACGTCATTTTTCGGTCATTTTCGGCCGAAATCGGCGGCGCCGGCACTCCAAAAACGAGCGGTCTGCCCCGGCTAGAGGTCGGCGATCCTTTATATCATAGTTGCGAAGGGTGCCGAGCAGACAGGCACAAATTTGCGGGCGGTGGGCGTGCGTAAAACGCAGCGGTTACCGCCCGGGAGGCGCAAAATAGCACCGGAGTAACGGACGCCCCAAAAACGTCATTTTTCGGTCATTTTCGGCCGAAATCGGCGGCGCCGGCACTCCAAAAACGAGCGGTCTGCCCCGGCTAGAGGTCGGCGATCCTTTATATCATAGTTGCGAAGGGTGCCGAGCAGACAGGCACAAATTTGCGGGCGGTGGGCGTGCGTAAAACGCAGCGGTTACCGCCCGGGAGGCGCAAAATAGCACCGGAGTAACGGACGCCCCAAAAACGTCATTTTTCGGTCATTTTCGGCCGAAATCGGCGGCGCCGGCACTCCAAAAACGAGCGGTCTGCCCCGGCTAGAGGTCGGCGATCCTTTATCATAGTTGCGAAGGGTGCCGAGCAGACAGGCACAAATTTGCGGGCGGTGGGCGTGCGTAAAACGCAGCGGTTACCGCCCGGGAGGCGCAAAATAGCACCGGAGTAACGGACGCCCCAAAAACGTCATTTTTCGGTCATTTTCGGCCGAAATCGGCGGCGCCGGCACTCCAAAAACGAGCGGTCTGCCCCGGCTAGAGGTCGGCGATCCTTTATATCATAGTTGCGAAGGGTGCCGAGCAGACAGGCACAAATTTGCGGGCGGTGGGCGTGCGTAAAACGCAGCGGTTACCGCCCGGGAGGCGCAAAATAGCACCGGAGTAACGGACGCCCCAAAAACGTCATTTTTCGGTCATTTTCGGCCGAAATCGGCGGCGCCGGCACTCCAAAAACGAGCGGTCTGCCCCGGCTAGAGGTCGGCGATCCTTTATATCATAGTTGCGAAGGGTGCCGAGCAGACAGGCACAAATTTGCGGGCGGTGGGCGTGCGTAAAACGCAGCGGTTACCGCCCGGGAGGCGCAAAATAGCACCGGAGTAACGGACGCCCCAAAAACGTCATTTTTCGGTCATTTTCGGCCGAAATCGGCGGCGCCGGCACTCCAAAAACGAGCGGTCTGCCCCGGCTAGAGGTCGGCGATCCTTTATATCATAGTTGCGAAGGGTGCCGAGCAGACAGGCACAAATTTGCGGGCGGTGGGCGTGCGTAAAACGCAGCGGTTACCGCCCGGGAGGCGCAAAATAGCACCGGAGTAACGGACGCCCCAAAAACGTCATTTTTCGGTCATTTTCGGCCGAAATCGGCGGCGCCGGCACTCCAAAAACGAGCGGTCTGCCCCGGCTAGAGGTCGGCGATCCTTTATCATAGTTGCGAAGGGTGCCGAGCAGACAGGCACAAATTTGCGGGCGGTGGGCGTGCGTAAAACGCAGCGGTTACCGCCCGGGAGGCGCAAAATAGCACCGGAGTAACGGACGCCCCAAAAACGTCATTTTTCGGTCATTTTCGGCCGAAATCGGCGGCGCCGGCACTCCAAAAACGAGCGGTCTGCCCCGGCTAGAGGTCGGCGATCCTTTATCATAGTTGCGAAGGGTGCCGAGCAGACAGGCACAAATTTGCGGGCGGTGGGCGTGCGTAAAACGCAGCGGTTACCGCCCGGGAGGCGCAAAATAGCACCGGAGTAACGGACGCCCCAAAAACGTCATTTTTCGGTCATTTTCGGCCGAAATCGGCGGCGCCGGCACTCCAAAAACGAGCGGTCTGCCCCGGCTAGAGGTCGGCGATCCTTTATCATAGTTGCGAAGGGTGCCGAGCAGACAGGCACAAATTTGCGGGCGGTGGGCGTGCGTAAAACGCAGCGGTTACCGCCCGGGAGGCGCAAAATAGCACCGGAGTAACGGACGCCCCAAAAACGTCATTTTTCGGTCATTTTCGGCCGAAATCGGCGGCGCCGGCACTCCAAAAACGAGCGGTCTGCCCCGGCTAGAGGTCGGCGATCCTTTATATCATAGTTGCGAAGGGTGCCGAGCAGACAGGCACAAATTTGCGGGCGGTGGGCGTGCGTAAAACGCAGCGGTTACCGCCCGGGAGGCGCAAAATAGCACCGGAGTAACGGACGCCCCAAAAACGTCATTTTTCGGTCATTTTCGGCCGAAATCGGCGGCGCCGGCACTCCAAAAACGAGCGGTCTGCCCCGGCTAGAGGTCGGCGATCCTTTATCATAGTTGCGAAGGGTGCCGAGCAGACAGGCACAAATTTGCGGGCGGTGGGCGTGCGTAAAACGCAGCGGTTACCGCCCGGGAGGCGCAAAATAGCACCGGAGTAACGGACGCCCCAAAAACGTCATTTTTCGGTCATTTTCGGCCGAAATCGGCGGCGCCGGCACTCCAAAAACGAGCGGTCTGCCCCGGCTAGAGGTCGGCGATCCTTTATCATAGTTGCGAAGGGTGCCGAGCAGACAGGCACAAATTTGCGGGCGGTGGGCGTGCGTAAAACGCAGCGGTTACCGCCCGGGAGGCGCAAAATAGCACCGGAGTAACGGACGCCCCAAAAACGTCATTTTTCGGTCATTTTCGGCCGAAATCGGCGGCGCCGGCACTCCAAAAACGAGCGGTCTGCCCCGGCTAGAGGTCGGCGATCCTTTATATCATAGTTGCGAAGGGTGCCGAGCAGACAGGCACAAATTTGCGGGCGGTGGGCGTGCGTAAAACGCAGCGGTTACCGCCCGGGAGGCGCAAAATAGCACCGGAGTAACGGACGCCCCAAAAACGTCATTTTTCGGTCATTTTCGGCCGAAATCGGCGGCGCCGGCACTCCAAAAACGAGCGGTCTGCCCCGGCTAGAGGTCGGCGATCCTTTATATCATAGTTGCGAAGGGTGCCGAGCAGACAGGCACAAATTTGCGGGCGGTGGGCGTGCGTAAAACGCAGCGGTTACCGCCCGGGAGGCGCAAAATAGCACCGGAGTAACGGACGCCCCAAAAACGTCATTTTTCGGTCATTTTCGGCCGAAATCGGCGGCGCCGGCACTCCAAAAACGAGCGGTCTGCCCCGGCTAGAGGTCGGCGATCCTTTATCATAGTTGCGAAGGGTGCCGAGCAGACAGGCACAAATTTGCGGGCGGTGGGCGTGCGTAAAACGCAGCGGTTACCGCCCGGGAGGCGCAAAATAGCACCGGAGTAACGGACGCCCCAAAAACGTCATTTTTCGGTCATTTTCGGCCGAAATCGGCGGCGCCGGCACTCCAAAAACGAGCGGTCTGCCCCGGCTAGAGGTCGGCGATCCTTTATATCATAGTTGCGAAGGGTGCCGAGCAGACAGGCACAAATTTGCGGGCGGTGGGCGTGCGTAAAACGCAGCGGTTACCGCCCGGGAGGCGCAAAATAGCACCGGAGTAACGGACGCCCCAAAAACGTCATTTTTCGGTCATTTTCGGCCGAAATCGGCGGCGCCGGCACTCCAAAAACGAGCGGTCTGCCCCGGCTAGAGGTCGGCGATCCTTTATATCATAGTTGCGAAGGGTGCCGAGCAGACAGGCACAAATTTGCGGGCGGTGGGCGTGCGTAAAACGCAGCGGTTACCGCCCGGGAGGCGCAAAATAGCACCGGAGTAACGGACGCCCCAAAAACGTCATTTTTCGGTCATTTTCGGCCGAAATCGGCGGCGCCGGCACTCCAAAAACGAGCGGTCTGCCCCGGCTAGAGGTCGGCGATCCTTTATCATAGTTGCGAAGGGTGCCGAGCAGACAGGCACAAATTTGCGGGCGGTGGGCGTGCGTAAAACGCAGCGGTTACCGCCCGGGAGGCGCAAAATAGCACCGGAGTAACGGACGCCCCAAAAACGTCATTTTTCGGTCATTTTCGGCCGAAATCGGCGGCGCCGGCACTCCAAAAACGAGCGGTCTGCCCCGGCTAGAGGTCGGCGATCCTTTATCATAGTTGCGAAGGGTGCCGAGCAGACAGGCACAAATTTGCGGGCGGTGGGCGTGCGTAAAACGCAGCGGTTACCGCCCGGGAGGCGCAAAATAGCACCGGAGTAACGGACGCCCCAAAAACGTCATTTTTCGGTCATTTTCGGCCGAAATCGGCGGCGCCGGCACTCCAAAAACGAGCGGTCTGCCCCGGCTAGAGGTCGGCGATCCTTTATCATAGTTGCGAAGGGTGCCGAGCAGACAGGCACAAATTTGCGGGCGGTGGGCGTGCGTAAAACGCAGCGGTTACCGCCCGGGAGGCGCAAAATAGCACCGGAGTAACGGACGCCCCAAAAACGTCATTTTTCGGTCATTTTCGGCCGAAATCGGCGGCGCCGGCACTCCAAAAACGAGCGGTCTGCCCCGGCTAGAGGTCGGCGATCCTTTATCATAGTTGCGAAGGGTGCCGAGCAGACAGGCACAAATTTGCGGGCGGTGGGCGTGCGTAAAACGCAGCGGTTACCGCCCGGGAGGCGCAAAATAGCACCGGAGTAACGGACGCCCCAAAAACGTCATTTTTCGGTCATTTTCGGCCGAAATCGGCGGCGCCGGCACTCCAAAAACGAGCGGTCTGCCCCGGCTAGAGGTCGGCGATCCTTTATATCATAGTTGCGAAGGGTGCCGAGCAGACAGGCACAAATTTGCGGGCGGTGGGCGTGCGTAAAACGCAGCGGTTACCGCCCGGGAGGCGCAAAATAGCACCGGAGTAACGGACGCCCCAAAAACGTCATTTTTCGGTCATTTTCGGCCGAAATCGGCGGCGCCGGCACTCCAAAAACGAGCGGTCTGCCCCGGCTAGAGGTCGGCGATCCTTTATCATAGTTGCGAAGGGTGCCGAGCAGACAGGCACAAATTTGCGGGCGGTGGGCGTGCGTAAAACGCAGCGGTTACCGCCCGGGAGGCGCAAAATAGCACCGGAGTAACGGACGCCCCAAAAACGTCATTTTTCGGTCATTTTCGGCCGAAATCGGCGGCGCCGGCACTCCAAAAACGAGCGGTCTGCCCCGGCTAGAGGTCGGCGATCCTTTATCATAGTTGCGAAGGGTGCCGAGCAGACAGGCACAAATTTGCGGGCGGTGGGCGTGCGTAAAACGCAGCGGTTACCGCCCGGGAGGCGCAAAATAGCACCGGAGTAACGGACGCCCCAAAAACGTCATTTTTCGGTCATTTTCGGCCGAAATCGGCGGCGCCGGCACTCCAAAAACGAGCGGTCTGCCCCGGCTAGAGGTCGGCGATCCTTTATCATAGTTGCGAAGGGTGCCGAGCAGACAGGCACAAATTTGCGGGCGGTGGGCGTGCGTAAAACGCAGCGGTTACCGCCCGGGAGGCGCAAAATAGCACCGGAGTAACGGACGCCCCAAAAACGTCATTTTTCGGTCATTTTCGGCCGAAATCGGCGGCGCCGGCACTCCAAAAACGAGCGGTCTGCCCCGGCTAGAGGTCGGCGATCCTTTATCATAGTTGCGAAGGGTGCCGAGCAGACAGGCACAAATTTGCGGGCGGTGGGCGTGCGTAAAACGCAGCGGTTACCGCCCGGGAGGCGCAAAATAGCACCGGAGTAACGGACGCCCCAAAAACGTCATTTTTCGGTCATTTTCGGCCGAAATCGGCGGCGCCGGCACTCCAAAAACGAGCGGTCTGCCCCGGCTAGAGGTCGGCGATCCTTTATCATAGTTGCGAAGGGTGCCGAGCAGACAGGCACAAATTTGCGGGCGGTGGGCGTGCGTAAAACGCAGCGGTTACCGCCCGGGAGGCGCAAAATAGCACCGGAGTAACGGACGCCCCAAAAACGTCATTTTTCGGTCATTTTCGGCCGAAATCGGCGGCGCCGGCACTCCAAAAACGAGCGGTCTGCCCCGGCTAGAGGTCGGCGATCCTTTATATCATAGTTGCGAAGGGTGCCGAGCAGACAGGCACAAATTTGCGGGCGGTGGGCGTGCGTAAAACGCAGCGGTTACCGCCCGGGAGGCGCAAAATAGCACCGGAGTAACGGACGCCCCAAAAACGTCATTTTTCGGTCATTTTCGGCCGAAATCGGCGGCGCCGGCACTCCAAAAACGAGCGGTCTGCCCCGGCTAGAGGTCGGCGATCCTTTATCATAGTTGCGAAGGGTGCCGAGCAGACAGGCACAAATTTGCGGGCGGTGGGCGTGCGTAAAACGCAGCGGTTACCGCCCGGGAGGCGCAAAATAGCACCGGAGTAACGGACGCCCCAAAAACGTCATTTTTCGGTCATTTTCGGCCGAAATCGGCGGCGCCGGCACTCCAAAAACGAGCGGTCTGCCCCGGCTAGAGGTCGGCGATCCTTTATCATAGTTGCGAAGGGTGCCGAGCAGACAGGCACAAATTTGCGGGCGGTGGGCGTGCGTAAAACGCAGCGGTTACCGCCCGGGAGGCGCAAAATAGCACCGGAGTAACGGACGCCCCAAAAACGTCATTTTTCGGTCATTTTCGGCCGAAATCGGCGGCGCCGGCACTCCAAAAACGAGCGGTCTGCCCCGGCTAGAGGTCGGCGATCCTTTATCATAGTTGCGAAGGGTGCCGAGCAGACAGGCACAAATTTGCGGGCGGTGGGCGTGCGTAAAACGCAGCGGTTACCGCCCGGGAGGCGCAAAATAGCACCGGAGTAACGGACGCCCCAAAAACGTCATTTTTCGGTCATTTTCGGCCGAAATCGGCGGCGCCGGCACTCCAAAAACGAGCGGTCTGCCCCGGCTAGAGGTCGGCGATCCTTTATATCATAGTTGCGAAGGGTGCCGAGCAGACAGGCACAAATTTGCGGGCGGTGGGCGTGCGTAAAACGCAGCGGTTACCGCCCGGGAGGCGCAAAATAGCACCGGAGTAACGGACGCCCCAAAAACGTCATTTTTCGGTCATTTTCGGCCGAAATCGGCGGCGCCGGCACTCCAAAAACGAGCGGTCTGCCCCGGCTAGAGGTCGGCGATCCTTTATATCATAGTTGCGAAGGGTGCCGAGCAGACAGGCACAAATTTGCGGGCGGTGGGCGTGCGTAAAACGCAGCGGTTACCGCCCGGGAGGCGCAAAATAGCACCGGAGTAACGGACGCCCCAAAAACGTCATTTTTCGGTCATTTTCGGCCGAAATCGGCGGCGCCGGCACTCCAAAAACGAGCGGTCTGCCCCGGCTAGAGGTCGGCGATCCTTTATATCATAGTTGCGAAGGGTGCCGAGCAGACAGGCACAAATTTGCGGGCGGTGGGCGTGCGTAAAACGCAGCGGTTACCGCCCGGGAGGCGCAAAATAGCACCGGAGTAACGGACGCCCCAAAAACGTCATTTTTCGGTCATTTTCGGCCGAAATCGGCGGCGCCGGCACTCCAAAAACGAGCGGTCTGCCCCGGCTAGAGGTCGGCGATCCTTTATCATAGTTGCGAAGGGTGCCGAGCAGACAGGCACAAATTTGCGGGCGGTGGGCGTGCGTAAAACGCAGCGGTTACCGCCCGGGAGGCGCAAAATAGCACCGGAGTAACGGACGCCCCAAAAACGTCATTTTTCGGTCATTTTCGGCCGAAATCGGCGGCGCCGGCACTCCAAAAACGAGCGGTCTGCCCCGGCTAGAGGTCGGCGATCCTTTATCATAGTTGCGAAGGGTGCCGAGCAGACAGGCACAAATTTGCGGGCGGTGGGCGTGCGTAAAACGCAGCGGTTACCGCCCGGGAGGCGCAAAATAGCACCGGAGTAACGGACGCCCCAAAAACGTCATTTTTCGGTCATTTTCGGCCGAAATCGGCGGCGCCGGCACTCCAAAAACGAGCGGTCTGCCCCGGCTAGAGGTCGGCGATCCTTTATCATAGTTGCGAAGGGTGCCGAGCAGACAGGCACAAATTTGCGGGCGGTGGGCGTGCGTAAAACGCAGCGGTTACCGCCCGGGAGGCGCAAAATAGCACCGGAGTAACGGACGCCCCAAAAACGTCATTTTTCGGTCATTTTCGGCCGAAATCGGCGGCGCCGGCACTCCAAAAACGAGCGGTCTGCCCCGGCTAGAGGTCGGCGATCCTTTATCATAGTTGCGAAGGGTGCCGAGCAGACAGGCACAAATTTGCGGGCGGTGGGCGTGCGTAAAACGCAGCGGTTACCGCCCGGGAGGCGCAAAATAGCACCGGAGTAACGGACGCCCCAAAAACGTCATTTTTCGGTCATTTTCGGCCGAAATCGGCGGCGCCGGCACTCCAAAAACGAGCGGTCTGCCCCGGCTAGAGGTCGGCGATCCTTTATCTAGTTGCGAAGGGTGCCGAGCAGACAGGCACAAATTTGCGGGCGGTGGGCGTGCGTAAAACGCAGCGGTTACCGCCCGGGAGGCGCAAAATAGCACCGGAGTAACGGACGCCCCCAAAACGTCATTTTTCGGTCATTTTCGGCCGAAATCGGCGGCGCCGGACTCCAAAAACGAGCGGTCTGCCCCGGCTAGAGGTCGGCGATCCTTTATATCATAGTTGCGAAGGGTGCCGAGCAGACAGGCACAAATTTGCGGGCGGTGGGCGTGCGTAAAACGCAGCGGTTACCGCCCGGGAGGCGCAAAATAGCACCGGAGTAACGGACGCCCCAAAAACGTCATTTTTCGGTCATTTTCGGCCGAAATCGGCGGCGCCGGCACTCCAAAAACGAGCGGTCTGCCCCGGCTAGAGGTCGGCGATCCTTTATCTGATAGTTGCGAAGGGTGCCGAGCAGACAGGCACAAATTTGCGGGCGGTGGGCGTGCGTAAAACGCAGCGGTTACCGCCCGGGAGGCGCAAAATAGCACCGGAGTAACGGACGCCCCAAAAACGTCATTTTTCGGTCATTTTCGGCCGAAATCGGCGGCGCCGGCACTCCAAAAACGAGCGGTCTGCCCCGGCTAGAGGTCGGCGATCCTTTATATCATAGTTGCGAAGGGTGCCGAGCAGACAGGCACAAATTTGCGGGCGGTGGGCGTGCGTAAAACGCAGCGGTTACCGCCCGGGAGGCGCAAAATAGCACCGGAGTAACGGACGCCCCAAAAACGTCATTTTTCGGTCATTTTCGGCCGAAATCGGCGGCGCCGGCACTCCAAAAACGAGCGGTCTGCCCCGGCTAGAGGTCGGCGATCCTTTATCATAGTTGCGAAGGGTGCCGAGCAGACAGGCACAAATTTGCGGGCGGTGGGCGTGCGTAAAACGCAGCGGTTACCGCCCGGGAGGCGCAAAATAGCACCGGAGTAACGGACGCCCCAAAAACGTCATTTTTCGGTCATTTTCGGCCGAAATCGGCGGCGCCGGCACTCCAAAAACGAGCGGTCTGCCCCGGCTAGAGGTCGGCGATCCTTTATCATAGTTGCGAAGGGTGCCGAGCAGACAGGCACAAATTTGCGGGCGGTGGGCGTGCGTAAAACGCAGCGGTTACCGCCCGGGAGGCGCAAAATAGCACCGGAGTAACGGACGCCCCAAAAACGTCATTTTTCGGTCATTTTCGGCCGAAATCGGCGGCGCCGGCACTCCAAAAACGAGCGGTCTGCCCCGGCTAGAGGTCGGCGATCCTTTATCTGATAGTTGCGAAGGGTGCCGAGCAGACAGGCACAAATTTGCGGGCGGTGGGCGTGCGTAAAACGCAGCGGTTACCGCCCGGGAGGCGCAAAATAGCACCGGAGTAACGGACGCCCCAAAAACGTCATTTTTCGGTCATTTTCGGCCGAAATCGGCGGCGCCGGCACTCCAAAAACGAGCGGTCTGCCCCGGCTAGAGGTCGGCGATCCTTTATCATAGTTGCGAAGGGTGCCGAGCAGACAGGCACAAATTTGCGGGCGGTGGGCGTGCGTAAAACGCAGCGGTTACCGCCCGGGAGGCGCAAAATAGCACCGGAGTAACGGACGCCCCAAAACGTCATTTTTCGGTCATTTTCGGCCGAAATCGGCGGCGCCGGCACTCCAAAAACGAGCGGTCTGCCCCGGCTAGAGGTCGGCGATCCTTTATATCATAGTTGCGAAGGGTGCCGAGCAGACAGGCACAAATTTGCGGGCGGTGGGCGTGCGTAAAACGCAGCGGTTACCGCCCGGGAGGCGCAAAATAGCACCGGAGTAACGGACGCCCCAAAAACGTCATTTTTCGGTCATTTTCGGCCGAAATCGGCGGCGCCGGCACTCCAAAAACGAGCGGTCTGCCCCGGCTAGAGGTCGGCGATCCTTTATATCATAGTTGCGAAGGGTGCCGAGCAGACAGGCACAAATTTGCGGGCGGTGGGCGTGCGTAAAACGCAGCGGTTACCGCCCGGGAGGCGCAAAATAGCACCGGAGTAACGGACGCCCCAAAAACGTCATTTTTCGGTCATTTTCGGCCGAAATCGGCGGCGCCGGCACTCCAAAAACGAGCGGTCTGCCCGGCTAGAGGTCGGCGATCCTTTATCTGATAGTTGCGAAGGGTGCCGAGCAGACAGGCACAAATTTGCGGGCGGTGGGCGTGCGTAAAACGCAGCGGTTACCGCCCGGGAGGCGCAAAATAGCACCGGAGTAACGGACGCCCAAAACGTCATTTTTCGGTCATTTTCGGCCGAAATCGGCGGCGCCGGCACTCCAAAAACGAGCGGTCTGCCCCGGCTAGAGGTCGGCGATCCTTTATATAGTTGCGAAGGGTGCCGAGCAGACAGGCACAAATTTGCGGGCGGGGGCGTGCGTAAAACGCAGCGGTTACCGCCCGGGAGGCGCAAAATAGCACCGGAGTAACGGACGCCCCAAAACGTCATTTTTCGGTCATTTTCGGCCGAAATCGGCGGCGCCGGCACTCCAAAAACGAGCGGTCTGCCCCGGCTAGAGGTCGGCGATCCTTTATATCATAGTTGCGAAGGGTGCCGAGCAGACAGGCACAAATTTGCGGCGGTGGGCGTGCGTAAAACGCAGCGGTTACCGCCCGGGAGGCGCAAAATAGCACCGGAGTAACGGACGCCCCCAAAAACGTCATTTTTCGGTCATTTTCGGCCGAAATCGGCGGCGCCGGCACTCCAAAAACGAGCGGTCTGCCCCGGCTAGAGGTCGGCGATCCTTTATATCATAGTTGCGAAGGGTGCCGAGCAGACAGGCACAAATTTGCGGGCGGTGGGCGTGCGTAAAACGCAGCGGTTACCGCCCGGGAGGCGCAAAATAGCACCGGAGTAACGGACGCCCCAAAAAACGTCATTTTTCGGTCATTTTCGGCCGAAATCGGCGCGCCGGCACTCCAAAAACGAGCGGTCTGCCCCGGCTAGAGGTCGGCGATCCTTTATGATAGTTGCGAAGGGTGCCGAGCAGGCAGGCACAAATTTGCGGGCGGTGGGCGTGCGTAAAACGCAGCGGTTACCGCCCGGAGGCGCAAAATAGCACCGAGTAACGGACCCCCAAAAACGTCATTTTTCGGTCATTTTCGGCCGAAATCGGCGGCCCGGCACTCCAAAAACGAGCGGTCTGCCCGGCTAGAGGTCGGCGATCCTTTATATCATAGTTGCGAAGGGTGCCGAGCAGACAGGCACAAATTTGCGGGCGGTGGGCGTGCGTAAAACGCAGCGGTTACCGCCCGGGAGGCGCAAAATAGCACCGAGTAACGGACGCCCCAAAAACGTCATTTTTCGGTCATTTTCGGCCGAAATCGGCGGCGCCGGCACTCCAAAAACGAGCGGTCTGCCCCGGCTAGAGGTCGGCGATCCTTTATTCATAGTTGCGAAGGGTGCCGAGCAGACAGGCACAAATTTGCGGGCGGTGGGCGTGCGTAAAACGCAGCGGTTACCGCCCGGGAGGCGCAAAATAGCACCGGAGTAACGGACGCCCCCAAAAACGTCATTTTTCGGTCATTTTCGGCCGAAATGGCGGCGCCGGCACTCCAAAAACGAGCGGTCTGCCCCGGCTAGAGGTCGGCGATCCTTTATATCATAGTTGCGAAGGGTGCCGAGCAGACAGGCACAAATTTGCGGGCGGTGGGCGTGCGTAAAACGCAGCGGTTACCGCCCGGGAGGCGCAAAATAGCACCGGAGTAACGGACGCCCCAAAAACGTCATTTTTCGGTCATTTTCGGCCGAAATCGGCGCCGCGCCTCCAAAAACGAGCGGTCTGCCCCGGCTAGAGTCGGTCGGCGATCCTTTATATCATAGTTGCGAAGGGTGCCGAGCAGACAGGCACAAATTTGCGGCGGTGGGCGTGCGTAAAACGCAGCGGTTACCGCCGGGAGGCGCAAAATAGCACCGGAGTAACGGACGCCCCAAAAACGTCATTTTTCGGTCATTTTCGGCCGAAATCGGCGGCCCGGCACTCCAAAAACGAGCGGTCTGCCCCGGCTAGAGGTCGGCGATCTTTTATTCATAGTTGCGAAGGGTGCCGAGCAGACAGGCACAAATTTGCGGGCGGTGGGCGTGCGTAAAACGCAGCGGTTACCGCCCGGGAGGCGCAAAATAGCACCGGAGTAACGGACGCCCAAAAACGTCATTTTTCGGTCATTTTCGGCCGAAATCGGCGGCGCCGGCACTCCAAAAACGAGCGGTCTGCCCCGGCTAGAGGTCGGCGATCCTTTATCTGATAGTTGCGAAGGGTGCCGAGCAGACAGGCACAAATTTGCGGGCGGGCGGTGCGTGCGCGTAAAACGCAGCGGTTACCGCCCGGGAGGCGCAAAATAGCACCGGAGTAACGGACGCCCCAAAAACGTCATTTTTCGGTCATTTTCGGCCGAAATCGGCGGCGCCGGCACTCCAAAAACGAGCGGTCTGCCCCGGCTAGAGGTCGGCGATCCTTTATTCATAGTTGCGAAGGTGCCGAGCAGACAGGCACAAATTTGCGGGCGGTGGGCGTGCGTAAAACGCAGCGGTTACCGCCCGGAGGCGCAAAATAGCACCGGAGTAACGGACGCCCAAAAACGTCATTTTTCGGTCATTTTCGGCCGAAATGGCGCCGGCACTCCAAAAACGAGCGGTCTGCCCCGGCTAGAGGTCGGCGATCCTTTATATCATAGTTGCGAAGGGTGCCGAGCAGACAGGCACAAATTTGCGGGCGGTGGCGTGCGTAAAACGCAGCGGTTACCGCCCGGGAGGCGCAAAATAGCACCGGAGTAACGGACGCCCAAAAACGTCATTTTTCGGTCATTTTCGGCCGAAATCGGCGGCGCCGGCACTCCAAAAACGAGCGGTCTGCCCGGCTAGAGGTCGGCGATCCTTTATCATAGTTGCGAAGGGTGCCGAGCAGACAGGCACAAATTTGCGGGCGGTGGGCGTGCGTAAAACGCAGCGGTTACCGCCCGGGAGGCGCAAAATACACCGGAGTAACGGACGCCCCAAAAACGTCATTTTTCGGTCATTTTCGGCCGAATCGGCGGCGCCGGCACTCCAAAAACGAGCGGTCTGCCCGGCTAGAGGTCGGCGATCCTTTAATCATAGTGTTGCGAAGGGTGCGAGCAGACAGGCACAAATTTGCGGGCGGTGGGCGTGCGTAAAACGCAGCGGTTACCGCCCGGGAGGCGCAAAATAGCACCGGAGTAACGGACGCCCCAAAACGTCATTTTTCGGTCATTTTCGGCCGAAATGGGCGCCGCACTCCAAAAACGAGCGGTCTGCCCCGGCTAGAGGTCGGCGATCCTTTTTCATAGTTGCGAAGGGTGCCGAGCAGACAGGCACAAATTTGCGGGCGGTGGGCGTGCGTAAAACGCAGCGGTTACCGCCCGGGAGGCGCAAAATAGCACCGAGTAACGACGCCCCCAAAAACGTCATTTTTCGGTTTTTCGGCCGAAATCGGCGGCGCCGGCACCCAAAAACGAGCGGTCTGCCCGGCTAGAGGTCGGCGATCCTTTATCATAGTTGCGAAGGGTGCCGAGCAGACAGGCACAAATTTGCGGGCGGTGGGCGTGCGTAAAACGCAGCGGTTACCGCCCCGGGAGGCGCAAAATAGCACCGGAGTAACGGACGCCCCAAAAACGTCATTTTTCGGTCTCATTTTCCGGCAAATTCGGAAATCGGCCGGCCGCCGGCACTCCAAAACGAGCGGTCTGCCCGGCTAGAGGTCGGCGATCCTTTATATCATAGTTGCGAAGGGTGCCGAGCAGCAGGCACAAATTTGTGGCGGTGGGCGTGCGTAAAACGCAGCGGTTACCGCCCGGAGGCGCAAAATAGCACCGGAGTAACGGACGCCCCAAAAACGTCATTTTTCGGTCATTTTCGGCCGAAATCGGCGGCGCCGGCACTCCAAAAACGAGCGGTCTGCCCGGCTAGAGGTCGGCGATCCTTTATATCATAGTTGCGAAGGGTGCCGAAGACAGGCACAATTTGCGGGCGGTGGCGTGCGTAAAACGCAGCGGTTACCGCCCGGGAGGCGCAAAATAGCACCGGAGTAACGGACGCCCCCAAAAACGTCATTTTCGGTCATTTTCGGCCGAAAATCGGCGCCGGCACTCCAAAAACGAGCGGTCTGCCCGGCTAGAGGTCGGCGATCCTTTATGATCGATAGTTGCGAAGGTGCCGAGCAGAGGCACAAATTTGCGGGCGGTGGGCGTGCGTAAAACGCAGCGGTTACCGCCGGGAGGCGCAAAATAGCACCGGAGTAACGGACGCCCAAAAACGTCATTTTTCGGTCATTTTCGGCCGAAATCGGCGGCGCCGGCACTCCAAAAAACGAGCGGTCTGCCCCGGCTAGAGGTCGGCGATCCTTTATATGATAGTTGCGAAGGGTGCCGAGCAGACAGGCACAAATTTGCGGGCGGTGGGCGTGCGTAAAACGCAGCGGTTACCGCCGCGGGAGGCGCAAAATAGCACCGGAGTACGGACGCCCCCAAAAACGTCATTTTTCGGTCATTTTCGGCCGAATCGGCGGCGCCGGCACTCCAAAAACGAGCGGTCTGCCCGGCTAGAGGTCGGCGATCCTTTATGATCATAGTTGCGAAGGGTGCCGAGCAGACAGGCACAAATTTGCGGGCGGTGGCGTGCGTAAAACGCAGCGGTTACCGCCCGGGAGCGCAAAATAGCACGGAGTAACGGACCCCAAAAACGTCATTTTCGGTCATTTCGGCCGAAATCGGCGGCGCCGGCGCTCCAAAAACGAGCGGTCTGCCCGGCTAGAGGTCGGCGATCCTTTATATCTCATAGTTGCGAAGGGTGCCGAGCAGACAGGCACAAATTTGCGGGCGGTGGGCGTGCGTAAAACGCAGCGGTTACCGCCGGGAGGCGCAAAATAGCACCGAGACGGACGCCCCAAAAACGGTCATTTTTCGGTCATTTTCGGCCGAAATCGGCGCCGGGCGCCGCACTCCAAAACGAGCGGTCTGCCCCGGCTAGAGGCTCGGCGATCCTTTATATCATAGTTGCGAAGGGTGCCGAGCAGACAGGCACAATTTGCGTGGGGCGTGGCGCGTGCGTAAAACGTCAGCGGTTACCGCCGGGAGGCGCAAAATAGCACCGGAGTACGGACGGCCCCAAAAACGTCATTTTTTCGGTCATTTTCGCCGAAATCGGGCGCCGGCACTCCAAAAACGAGCGGTCTGCCCCGGCTAGAGGTCGGCGATCCTTATATCATAGTTGCGAAGGTGCCGAGCAGACAGGCACATTTGCGGGCGGTGGGCGTGCGTAAACGCAGCGGTTACCGCCCGGGAGGCGCAAAATAGCACCGGAGTAACGGACGCCCAAAAACGTCATTTTTCGGATTTTCGGCCGAAATCGCGGCCCGGCACTCCAAAAACGAGCGGTCTGCCCGGCTAGAGGTCGGCGATCCTATATCATAGTTGCGAAGGGTGCCGAGCAGACAGGCACAAATTTGCGGGCGGTGGGGCGTGCGTAACGCAGCGGTACCGCCGGGAGGCGCAATAGCGGCACGAGTACACGGACGCCAAAAACGTATTTTTCGGTCATTTTCGGCCGAAATCGGCGGCGCCGGCACTCCAAAAACGAGCGTCTGCCCCGGCTAGAGGTCGGCGATCCTTTATATCATATTTGCGAAGGGTGCCGAGCAGACAGGCACAAATTTGCGGGCGGTGGCGCGTGCGTAAAACGCAGCGGTTACCGCCCGGGAGGCGCAAAATAGCACCGGGAGTAACGGACGCCCCAAAAACGTCATTTTCGGTCATTTTCGGCCGAAATCGCGGCGCCGCACTCCAAAAACGAGCGGTCTGCCCGGCTAGAGGTCGGCGATCCTTTATTCATAGTTGCGAAGGGTGCCGAGCAGACAGGCACAAATTTGCGGGCGGTGGGCGTGCGTAAAACGCAGCGTTACCGCCCGGGAGGCGCAAAATAGCAGGAGTAACGGCACGCCCCAAAAACGTCATTTTCGGTCATTTTCGGCCGAAATGCGGCGCCGGCACTCCCAAAAACGACGGTCTGCCCGGCTAGAGGTCGGCGATCCTTTATCTGATAGTTGCGAAGGGTGCCGAGCAGACAGGCACAAATTTGCGGGCGGTGGGCGTGCGTAAAACGCAGCGGTTACCGCCCGGGAGGCGCAAAATAGCACCGGAGTAACGGACGCCCAAAAACGTCATTTTCGGTCATTTCGGCCGAATCGGCGGCGCCGCTCCAAAAACGAGCGGTCTGCCCCGGCTAGAGGTCGGCGATCCTTTATATCATAGTTGCGAAGGTTGCCGGAGCAGACAGGCACAAATTTGCGGGCGCGTGGGCGTGCGTAAAACGCAGCGGTTACCGCCCGGGAGGCGCAAAATAGCCCGGAGTAACGGAACGCCCCAAAACGTCATTTTTCGGTCATTTTCGGCCGAAATCGGCGGCGCCGGCACTCCAAAAACGAGCGGTCTGCCGGCTAGAGGT